>SJYX01022417.1:358832-411507 GCA_006410675.1 Oreotragus oreotragus
GCACGGGGGTGGGGTGGGGGGTGGGGAGCAGAAGCAAAGTGATTCCAATCAGCGGAGACCACAGCCACACCCCTGGTGGCCAACTCAATGGGGGCATCATCTGTAAAACCCATCTGAGAGGTGCCACTGGCAGCCTGCACACCACAGGGTGTTCAGACTACAGCTAACAGCCCCCAGAAAGATACCTAGGAAGGGTGAGGACGTCTCTGCCTCCAATACACAGATAACGAGGCCTCAGGGAGCAAGTGACTCATGGCCCTAGGAGGCAACTGATTCAGGATCCAGGTGGCCACGTTTCTAACAGATGTCCTGATTTTTGCATCTTCACAGACAGGTTATTTTGAAAATGATCCCTCATCAATACTGTCATTAGACTAAAATGGTATTTTCCCCCAATAGCCAGATAACGATGCTGATGATCATTCGCTTCCATCTGCACACCTCCTGCATGAAGAATCTGCCTGCAGTGCGGGAGAGCCGGGTTTGACCCCTGGGTCAGGGAAGACCCCCTGGAGGAGGGAATGGCAACCCACTCCAGTATTCTTGCCTGGAGAATCCTCTTGAACAGAGGAGTCTGGTGGGCTACAATCCATGGGGTTGCAAAGAGTCAGACAGGACTGAGCAACTAACACTTTCACTTTCTTTCTCTCCTGTGTCCCAGGCCACATGCCAGACAACAATCACACACAGTCTCTGACCCCTACCCTGGAGTGTAGCCATCAATAGTCTCACTTTTTAGAGGCAGAGATGGTATCTCAATAAACTTAACTCAGTGGCCCCAGGTAGATTGCTGGTAGATGGCAAGCCAGAGTTCTTCCCAGGACAGCTTCCCTGCTGCTCCCTGCTTTCATTTTTCAAACCATTTGATTGTTTAGATTCAGCACCAAGCAATACATCCCATCACTTCTGGTGACTTCTGCTGGATAAACACAGGAGTTAGAAGCTCAGGAAAGAGCTGTTTCCACTGATGATAAGGGCCTTGCTCTAGTCATCACTGTTGCCACTGCAAGTGGAAGAGCTGGAGCCTGGGGTTTGAGGAAGGAGCAATTTAAACGCAGAAATCACCCAAAAGCTGTCTCGAAGAAAGGCAGTGCTCTCCTTGTCAAAACTCAAAATTGCTCAGCGTTAACAACCCTGTTTCTGCCTCCTGCCTGATCCGGAGCACCAGCTTCATAGTGAAAGTTCGAAGGACGACCAAACAGATCAAAGCCAAGAGTCTCACTTGGCGTATATAGCAGAGCTTCCTGGGAGACAGATACAGTGGAGACAAAGGGGAGGAAAGAAATGAAAGAGTAAAGGAGAGAAACGTGAGGGGGAGAGAGCTGGTGGATGAGCATATGCCACAGAAGCACAAAGAAAGAAACGAACGGGCATCCAGCAGTGGGAGGAGAAGCAGAGAGAAGGGTGGAGAAGGGTGAAGAGGAAAACAAAAAGGAAAAGAGGAGATCGGAAGAGAAAACCCAGCGCCATGATGGGAGCCTCTGACCCGAGTCGCAAAATGACAAGGATTGAGTGAGCAGTTTTTAATACAGATAATATTGTCCGTGTAGTCTATAAATATAAAATTAAATGCTGACCTCTCTGGTCCATGTCAAAAGTCCAAGCCAGTGTCAGCACATATTGTTTTTATTTGTTTCAGGAGAAAATAGATCAACAACATTAACCTCCCAATGAACAGAGAATTGAATGAATTAAAAAGCAGAGCCATAAATCGCGCCGGTTTTATTGGCACCGTGATAAACATGCCTGGGGCCTCATGAGGAGTGGGGTCTGGGATAGCCTGTGTACCCCACAGCCTCCCGCCACCAAGAAAGGAAAAGCGATATTAAGACAGGGCACCGTTCGCCCACTCACACCACCTCTATCCATCACCATGTGACAGAGGCTGCAGCACACATTCCGAGACACATTGAGAAGGAGGAGAAACCAGGAACGAGGCAATTTGGAGAGGCCCTCGGGGACCCAGAGGTGCCCCAGTGGCCCGCTCGCTGGCTACACTGGATGAGGGGAGTTGTAAGGGGCAAGGAGGAAGCTGGGCCTGGGATTTTCAGAACGCAGCTGAGTCTCCCTGGCTGGAGCATCCTGGGGGATCCTGGCCGGGGCCCCCTTCCCACCCTCCCAGTTCTAGCTCTCCTCTGGCCAGTTGGTTATTCACAAGAGGAGCTGCTTGCCAGCAGAGGAAATGCATTTTATTTCCAGCTCAGGAATTCACACCATCACTTGGGCAGTTGCTAAATAAAACTTCATTCCTCTCACAAAGCTAGTTTCACATGGACCTTACGGCACTGCCTTCATGATGAATCTGAAAAATTCTTAATTACAGAGATGGGCCCGAGGACCAGCATTTACAAATAGGAGGCAAAGCGTCCACAAGAGTCATGCTCCCAGCCTGACCGCTCTGGCCTCCAGAGATTCTGAGCTTTTCTTCCATGCACATCCCACTTCCTTTATTAACAGGGCTGTGATTCTAGAGGTGCAGAGGCAGGCAATAGTGGCAAGAAAAAACTCTTAAAACTCTCCACTGGACTATCCCATAATCCCTCGGCGGTCACCACCCACTGAAAATAGGAGGACCCAGCGGTTTGGGGAGAAGACTCGTAGGTGAGGGAAGTACACACAAGGCAACATAAATCAGACTGAAAATAACTTCCATTTATAAACAAAAGAAATGTTATATATTTAGAAACCAATGGTAAACAAATTGACTGGATCATTAAAGCTCCAAAGTAATTACTCTTTGGAATGATTTTACAAAGCAATAAAGATTCTTTAGCTAGCCAAATATTTTCAGATAAGTGATTATTTTACAAAGCTATTATTTGCTATACAGTTTCTACCAATTTAGTTACAACTATTTTCAGTCTGCCACCGATGGTGACAAAACTCGGTCAGGATGAACACAGAGTTAGCTGGGCTCAGGGACAGGATTTTTTAACCAGCTAGTTTTACATTAACTGAATCAGATGAGAGAGGCATACTCTCTGCCCATGTGAGGGAGTGCTTTGGTGCATTTCCATGGCCCTTTCAAATTAGGACTTCATTGTTTATAACAATAACAATGATAATAGTGGCCAGCACACACAGTGCTCACAACGGGTTTTACCCATGTAAATACCTTTCATTTCCCCTGCCAGACAGAGCATCAGTGTGACATCCAGGAAACTGAGGCACAAAGAATGTAGATAGTTTGCCCAGAGTCACCCAGTAAATGACAGAGGTAGGATTCCAGCCCAGGCAGCCTAGCTCTGCACATGGCCACTACTCATTTCTTTCCTAGGCCCTACCTGGTGGCCAAACAAGTCTCCACATCATATTAATTAAAGGCCACCTTTGATCTCAAAGAGATACCTGCACCCCCTGTTCACTTCAGCTTTACTCACAATAATCAACAGAGGGAAACAATCTAAATGTCTATCCACGGACGGATAAAGATGGCACTTGTATACAATGGAATAATAATCAGCCACGAAAAAGAAGGAAGTCGTGCCATTTGCAACGACTTGCATGAACCTGCGGAGTATTATGTTAAATGAAAAAGGTCAGATGAAGAAAGACAAATACTGCATGGAATCATATATATGTGGAAACTGAAAAAAAAAAAAAAAGGAAATCCTGGAAACAGAGTAGAATGGTGGCTTCCAGGGGCTGGAGCTGGGAGAAATAGACAGATGGTCAAAGGGTACAAGCTTTCAGTTGTTTATAAGAACCAAGTTTTTATAAGAACTTGTACTATCTGGAGCTTTAATGTGCAGTGGGTGATCACAGTTAATAACACTGAAATTTGCTAAGAGAGTCGATCTTAAATGTTCTCAACACACACACACACACACACACACACAGAATTGAGGTGATGGATATGTTAATTAACTTGATGGTGGTGACCATTTCACAATAGATACATGTATCAAATCATCACATCATACACTGTGAATCCACAAATTTAACTTGTCAATTATACTGCAATAAAGCTGGAAAACAAAAGACGACTTTTGTCCTTTACAGCTTATGTGCTGTGTAAATTTCCCTGCCCTAAACAAGGTGACAGTGTGGGTCATGAGATGAATGAGCAGAGCTTTTCAGACGCTGGTCACCCAGGACTCCAGTCCCCAGAGACAGCTCTCCTGTCTCTGGGTGTCCTCCAGTGGGGTCTCACGGGAGTCCATGAATAGATGTTAATGACCTGATTTTTCTCTTTGAACTAGTCCAGTTAAC
Organism: Oreotragus oreotragus; assembly: GCA_006410675.1. Taxonomy (NCBI): domain Eukaryota; kingdom Metazoa; phylum Chordata; class Mammalia; order Artiodactyla; family Bovidae; genus Oreotragus; species Oreotragus oreotragus. The sequence goes on from SJYX01022417.1 coordinate 363,045, forward strand.
TGAGACATGCCGGACAGCCTGGCTCTGCTCAGCTGGCCAGGACCTATTACCAGCCATGGCCTGGGGCTTCTAAGCTAGCTGCTAGCTCTTCCGCTACACCCATCTCTTGCTGTGAGACATGCAAGAGGGGCATGGCTCAGCTTCCCCGAGCCTGTTTTCTCTTCTCTAAAATGGGAATTCATAAAGCACCACCCTCACAGGGTTTGGAAAAGCCTATGAAAAGCACATAGCAGATGTTCCATAAAAGTTAGCTCTTGAATGGGGCTGCTTTTCTAAGTAACAAGAAAGGAGATATGATCTGGGGCTACAGCGCTGGTAGGCCTGGAACCCCTCACCAGGGGGCAGGGCAAACAAACCCACTGACAACTACCATCCTTGGGTGCTAGATGGACATGGTCTATCCTTCAGGAAGCACCTCTGGACTTCTGTGGTGGCTCAGTGGTAAAGAATCTGCCGGTGTAGGAAACTCGAGTGCCATCCCTGATCCAGGAAGAGCCCATATGCTGCGGAACAATTAAGCCCCTGCACCTCAACTGTAAGCCTGTGCTCTGGAGCCTGGGAGCCACACCTCCCGAAGCCCACGTGCCCTGGAGCCCGTGCTCCACAGCAGGAGAGGCCACTGCAATGAGCACCCCATGCATGGCAACTGGAGAGTAGCCCAAACAGCAACAAAGACCCAGAAGAACCAGAAAATAAATAAAAATTTAAAATTTCTAAAAAGGAAGCCTCTCTGAGAGCCAGCTCTGGCCCAGGTGCGGTGAACCCAGATGCTACGACCCAGGTGCTCTGGGGGTTCCCTTTTTGAGAGTCACCTGGGGAATTCAGTTCTGATTCCACCAGCTCCAGTAAGTACCTTGTCTTCTAAGGACACGACTAGCTTAGAACAGAGCTCTACAGTGTACCATATCCCTTTCAAGCCCGAGCACAGATGGACAATCGGAGCTCCAAGCTGTGGACATTCACCCTTGTGCCGCCTGGTGCTTGATCCCAGCCCCTCACCCCAAAGGAGGCCTTTTACTGAGTGCTTCAACATGTCCAAAATGAAGAAAGAGACTGATGACTTGGCAACTGAAATGAGAACACGTGCCATGCTGGACCCCAAGGAATATTCATTCCGTCCCAGCTAATAGATCCAGAAATAATTCCTGTTAATTTCTTTACCTCCTAGAAAGAGACGTTACCAACTCAGATAAGGCATTGCTGAGCTAAATGCCAAAATAATAGACTGAGACCTTCAAGATCCAGATTTGTTTGTCAGGGAAATGCAAGTCATCTTCTTTGGTGGGTAAATGCTGAAAAGAATTTAGGAAGGAGGCTGGACACCTACTCAACTTTCAAGACCGTGACTGCCTCTGCATCGGCGTGTGTGGTAGATATTCTTTTTAGGAAGCAGAGGTCTTTTCTACAGTGACTTGGATGGATTGGTGAGTCGACAATGATGAGGCTAATTAATTCAGGTGGTGTAGACACTCCAACTGGGTAATTCAAGATGAAAAGATAGAGTTCAGCACGTGTGAGAAATAAAAGTATTAATCTCCTTTATCACTCTGTTTTATATAGAACTTTTATTAACATGTGCTGGAGAAGGAGGGGCAGAGGATGAAACAGCCACATGTCAGCCGTTTTCTAAGGGAGACTGGCAGGGCATGGCCCATAGATCTTCAGAGAATGATGTTGAGTTATTACCCACCATTAGGAGGGAGGGTTCATTTCTCATTTGTCTGGGGTAGAAAAGCTCCTTCCATAAGATAGAGCTAATAGCTCCACAAAGAGTAGAGTTTTGGTTCCTAAATTACCAGGATTGGCTCTGAACCAAGTCTAAACTCACCCAGCTCTTCATTCCCCACATTCCACTCGGGAACAGGCAACACCAAACCTGGATCAGATGTCCCCGGGGGGCAGCAAGAAAGCAGCCTAACATCCAAGCAGCTGATAAAATATCACATAGCCCTCAAAGGGATCCATTTTGCTGAATTCTAAGGTTTTATCGGGAGGATTAACATATGTGAATTGAGCCTAATATTTTCATCCTTGTTTCAAAAATATTTTTAGCCCATTTCCAATCTTAACAAAAGGCTGCATTCCCCCAAAATGAAGGGGCTCAATCTGAAACTGATGATTTCTCTCCTGCTTTTAGGGGGGAGTTGAGGCAGGTGCATTTCATTTCCACCCGGCAGGCATCTGTCTTCTTCCTGGCTTTGTGGACGACTAACCCTTGCCCCCCACCAGTGGAGACAAAGCTCCCAAAGGCAGGCAGGAGGTGACTGGTTCAGGTATTGATCAACTCTTACTCACATAAAACCTTTCACCTCCCTCTGCACATGATGGCCAGCCAATGTCTGATACTCACGTGTGGAAATAAACTGGAATATAAAAAATCTGCATCCATGACAACATGGGCTATGATCTCATCTGATGCTCCACACTGAGCAGAGGGCAGCTCCGGGCAAGCTGGAGAAATTGCACACCGGGGACGCTGGAGCTGTACAGCCTGCTGGACAACCTGGGGGACAGAAGGCTCTGCCACCCATGCCCAAACCCACCAACCATCTTTTGTGCATGGGGCTGCTGCAGAGCCTGGATGCAGTGAAGGTCAAGGCAGGCAGGAGGCTTGGACCTAATAGTCATCAGTATAGTAAATATCCTACCTACAAATGAGTTCTGTTCCAGGAGTATGTTCGTGACTCTGATTTGTTTCATGAGTCCGACAAAGTTAGCCTAGATACTCAGCTAACACAGTTATGTAGTACTGTGTATGTAATAGGTTTGTAATACTTTTCACACAAATAAAACATAAAAATGTAATAAACAGAAAAAATAAAGAAAGCATTTTTAATCTTACAGTAGAGTACCTTGAAAAGTACAGTAGGACAGTATAACGGCTGGCATACAGAGGCTGGCATTGAGTGAATAAGCAAGAAGAGTTACTGACTGGAGGAGGGAAAAGGGGTAGGAGATGGTAGAGCTGAAGAGTCACCGGCATAAGGAGAAAGAAGGCAGGCTGAAACTTCACTCACACTTGACTTTGATGGCACCGGTTCTGGTTCCCTGATGGATTCAATCCTAACTATCCCAGGGCCTCCCTGGTGGCTCAGTGGTAAAGAGCTGCCTGCCTGTGCAGGAGACATGGGTTTGGTCCCTGATCAGGGAAGATCCCACACGCCGTGGAGCAGCTGAGCCCGTGTGTCACAACTATCGACCTTGTATTTTAGAACATGGGAACCCCAGCTACTGAGCCCATGTGCCCTAGAGTCTGTGCTCCTCAACAAGAGAAGCCACAGCAATGAAAAGCCCTCACACCACAACTGGAGAAAATCTCGAGCAGTGACAAAGACCAAGTACAGCCAAAAATACATAAATAGTAAAACTGAAATGTAGAAAGATTGATCTACATTCGTGCCTCCAGACATCCTAGGCTTCCAGAAATAAAGATGCTCTACTACTGTACTCTGTACACCACTGTTCACTGAAACACACAGAAGCACAATCACTTGTAGAGGATGTACTCACTTGACAACAGGCATCAGACCTGTGAACTAACTTACGTGATTGGACATGTGAACACATGCCTGCATCTTTGAAAGTTTGGAACTTGAAGTTTTGTACGTAAGGGGCTATTATTTGCTACGCATGTACAAGCCCTGTGCTGTGGGCTGTGCTCCTGTCTTCCCACTCAGACTTCCGATTACACAGGTGATTCAGAGCCAGGACTCCCGGAATCACTGGTTCAAGAGGAGCTCATGGTGGAAGCCAGCATTCCATGGTGGCGTAGGGCACATCATAGCCTCAAAGCATCTTCCAGCTCCATGCAACATTTCCTCCGAGCAGCAGCCCTGAGAAGCCAGCAGGGAAGGATCAACTCCATTTCTGATGATATGGTAGAGGCCCAAAGGATATGTCACTCATTCAAGCCCTAACCAAAATGGTGGTGCTCAGTTGCTCAGTTGCATGTGACTCTGCAACCCCATGGACTGTAGCCCACCAGGCTCCTCTGTCCATGGGATTTCCCAGGCAAGAACACTGGAGTGGGTAGCCATTTCCTCCTCCAGCAGATGTCCCCAACCCAGAGATCAAACCCATATCTCTGGCATCTCCTGCAAGAGCAGGTGGATTCTTTACCACTGAGCTACCTGGCAAGCCCCAACCAAGATACCCATACTGTTTGAGACTTTGCATATAGCTAGAAAGAAAAGAAATTGAAAGATACGTCTAATAAATGATGTTATAATTTTAAATATTTACTTTTTTACATGTTAACATCTTTAACATACCCACAAGTCAATGTACAATTAGTATGATAATTATAGGATTTATTATGCCATTAATTCAGAATACATTGTAGACAGTGTGGGGTGGTAATGGGCCAATCATTTGAAGTCAATGTGAGGATTCCTTCAGCATCCAGCCAGGTGTAACATGGGCCCAATCGGAGGTGGAGCCAGAGCTCTTAGTATCAGGTTCAAATTAGCATCGGGTCTGCCCCCTTGACTCTCAGGTCTGCGAGTTTTCTGCCATTCCAGGGCCACTTAGTGTCCAGCTAGGCAACTGCACGCTTGGGGTGGGGGCAGTTCTCCAGCCACAGATCGTGCTATCCAGAAAAGCCATCCCTCACAGCTGAACAGCTACTACTTTCCCCCCAAATAGCTTGTCGGCTATATGACTAACAGTTTATAAGACATCTTAGATGTATCAAGACCAAAGACACCTATAAACACAAGTTAATCCCATCAATTTCCACTGCTCCAAGTGCAGGAGGAAGGACGCATTACAAACAGGGTCATCACTCTTCACACTCTGGAAGGTGACCCACGGGACAACTGTGCACAGAATGTTCAAAATATTTTCAGCCAGAGACCCCCCAGGAGCCCCAGAGAGCATGAACAGGAGATATCCCAAGGCCCCTTGCCTGGGCAGCTTTGAAGAGAACTTCTTTAAAGCTTACTGCATGAGAGGAGGGGGAGATGGTGTGACAACATGCGTTGTGTGGCCTCTCCTGCACTAATTTCCACCTTTCTTGGTCCCACAGCACATAGATGGTCCTTGGAAAAGCACATGTCCCCTTCTGGTGTCCTGTGGTTTGAATGAGCTGTTCCACTCAAGGCTTGAGTGGTGCCGTTCAGAGCATAAAGGTGTGCCCCCACGTCACGATTGCAGGGAGTATTTCCATCTCCAAGAGCTTTCCATTAGTGCCCTATCCTCAACAAATAATCCTAGAAAAATGAGACACTTTAATTTGCACTAAGGTGTTAAAGACTGAAGAGCAAAGACCAAGTTACATCCCACAGAGAGCACTCGAGTATTGGAGAGTCAGGAGCCTTGTGGCAGCCTCTGTCACGGTTTCCCCTTTTAGAGGCTGTATGACCTTGAGCAGAACAAACCTTTTGACTCCTTTTGGCCATAGTCAAAATGAGGTGGGTCTTTCTGCTGTCTTTCTGTGGTTTAGATGATATTTATCAAAGCTCTGCACAGGCACCAAGTATCATCATTTAGGGATGAGCAGGGAGGTCTTCACATATTCACAATCACTTCACTCACTGGATCACCCAGGACCCTCACCAGGGTCAGAGCCCCCAAGCTCTTTCTCCACCTGATGGCTGAATTTATTTCTCATGCGAAAGTCTCTTGAACTTCCTGATTCATAGAAAGGACTAGCACTGAGTACCTGGAGACCAGGAAAGGCCTTGAAGGCAGGTGGCAATGAAGAGACTCAGGGCAGTGGAGAGTGGACTAGAGTGGGTGTTTTGAGTCCTGGTCAGCTGCTTGCCTCTGGCTCCAGTATCCTGGATGACCTTGGAGATATATATGTGTGTGTATATATATATATATGAAAGTCACTCAGTCACGTCCGACTCCTTGTGACCCCACGGACTCTATAGTCCATGGAATTCTCGAGGCCAGGATACTGGAGTGGGTAGAGTGGGTAGCCTTTCCCTTCTCCAGGGGATCTTCCCAACCCAGGGATCGAACTCAGGTCTCCTGCATTGNTGACCCCACGGACTCTATAGTCCATGGAATTCTCGAGGCCAGGATACTGGAGTGGGTAGAGTGGGTAGCCTTTCCCTTCTCCAGGGGATCTTCCCAACCCAGGGATCGAACTCAGGTCTCCTGCATTGCAGGAGGATTCTTTACCAGCTGAGCCACAAGCAAAGCCCAAGAACATTGGAGTGGATAGTCCACTATCTCTTCTCCAGCATATCTTCCCGACTAAGGAATCAAACCATGGACATGGCCTTTCCTTTCTGGCTCATCTTCTCTGCACGTGGCTATAGTGAGGATTCTGGGGTTGTTCCACCAATTTAACTCTTGCCACAATTGGATCCGTGTGCTGCAGCCTCAGACCTGGCTGCCACACAAGGAGATCTGCTGTGGTGCTCCTTGGCTTCCCAGGATATTCTTGAGTGATTCATTCATGAGTACTTGGTGTTAATTGAGGAGTCTGCTGACATGTAGAGGTTGGGGAGAGAGAGGAGTCACTCAGTTACACATGGTGAAAGTCTCAGGGCAATGGTAAACTGTTTCTATCTGGCTGGGAGCCAGGTCACAGTCTGAGGCAGACTGAGGAAGGAGGAGACCACCTTTGGGTTTCACAGCAAGACAGTTATTGTGTGTTAACAGTGTCACATATAAACAAGCATGTACATTTACATATGTATCCATAAAGACACATATATATTTTCACACTTGGACATCTAAAGATACAATTGCCTGAGTGTTCCCAACTATTTCTTGATTCTCTGTCCTTCCCAGGCTCTGGACATCTCACACTAAGCCTATTTTACCTTTCCAATGAGTCTATAGCTGCAGGCTGCTCTGAAATAGTGGATATGTATCAGTTAGCTTTTGGCATATAACAAACTGCTCCAAAATATCATGTTCTCAGCAACAGCCTCACTCGCCATTCTGAGTCAGCAATCTGTGCTGGGCTCAGCTGGATGGTTCTTCTGGACTTGGCTTACCGGCATGTCAGCATCAACTGCTAGATCACCAGGAGGTTGGATGGTCTAAGAGAACCTCAGATGGGATGGTGTGTCTTACTCTCTGTAGTCTCATTGTCCATCAGATTGGCACAGGCTTGTTGTCATGGTTCCCAAGGTTCTAAGAGAAGCAGCACAGAAGCATGGGGCCTTGGCTCAGAAATGCACACTGTTTTTGTCTTTTGCTGCTTTCTGCAGTCAAAGAAAGCCACACAAACAGCTCAGCCACATGAACTGCTGTGGAGGAGAAAAAGCCTTCATTTCCTGATGGAAGTGGACTTGACAAAGTTGTTTTGTGGGGACAGAGAGAAGGCTATAGTTATGGCCAGGTTTACAAATAGTTGATCAGAGGACATATAGTAAAGGTCCCTAGAAAAGGCTGGGTCTGGAGAATTATCAAGAGTTCCAACCAAGCAGGGCAGGCCTTGCTCTCCCATGGCTCCACCCCATGCCCTCCACTCCTTTGTTGCTGCAGTAACCCTGCTGTTTCCCCAAAACATGAGAAAATCATTTTGCTCTGTTATGTTTTTCACTGACAGTTGAGAATACTTTTTTACCCATTTATGGGTGCAAATTAATGAGATGACAACAGACTGAAACCAATGACAACTGCTAATCTGTAAGCAAAAACAAGGGATGAGGAGCCGAGAGCAGTACAGCTGTTTTATTTTAATTGAGGAATGATTTTATGTTAGAAACACTCAATATTCACAGCAAATTAAAAATAATGAAGTGAATTGATACCAAGGATTTTTTTTTCTTTTTGCTTACTATCCCTTTGTAAATCTATTTCTTCACACAAATTGACAGGCCTAATTGATACATACGCTATTATTCCTCATTAGTAGGCTGAATAAAATAATTCTTGATTAAATTTATTGCAATTTACCAATCTAGCATAATGTTTGCAAGCTATAAAAGTCAATCAGCAGGAAACCAGGGGGAAGCAATGACGTTATTACATTTTATATAACATGTAAGTGGTCTCCCTGCCCCAGCAAAAGGAAGGCCAGCAGAAGACTCCCAGGTGGGTAACACAGCATGAAGTGGGAGCCCCTACCCCAGACCAATTTTCAAAGGCATCAGCAAGAGCTCCAAGGCCCTCTCTCCCTGTGTAGCTGGCCTGGGCTCGAACCATCCCTGCCCTCCTGGCTGTGCCTGTCCTCAGGCAGGCCTTCAGTTGTTCATGACTATGAGTTGCAGGGACTTCCAGGGAGGGGCCTGAGGCTGGCAATGGAACCTGCCACTCACACCTGTCCCAACTCAACAGGATATCAGAAGGTGTGCTGCTTAGAAAAAAAGATGAGAGAACAAAGCCACATGACCCCCAAGAGCTTGTTTTCTCCAGGTTGCCCATCCTAGAGTATCCACATCAGGGGGGGTCCTGAGTCCAACTGCTCTCCAGTGAAGTTAAGAGCTCCATGGACTTCCTGACCCCTAGGTATCACAGGCTAGCAGCATTAAATGTTTTATCCAGCCCCACCATAATGTTTTACTTGGCTCTGTGGGATTAAAAATAATAAATGAAAATTAATTGCCAATTTTTAAAACTTAGTAATTGCACATATATACTTGGTATCCAGGTTTTCCTTGAAGAATAGGAATATCTGGCCACAGTGGACACCGTTCTGTATGGAACTGGGTCAAAGCTGTCCCCTTGGAGTGGATGACATTCTCTGCTCCTCATTATCGCAAGTTCTATCCCTTCACTGTTGTCCCTCACCTGCCTGCACCTATAGCATCTATGTCTCCGGTGATTTTGCAGTGTGCTGTGTGGCTTTTGCAGTGCATGATCTTTGAGCGCTAAAGGTTCTGTTCTTTGCAGTTCTGGATCATCTCAAAATGGTTGTGCACTCTGAGCTAGGTTGCGTTTATTAGGGGGCACTTGGCTCTTGACATGGCAAACCTGTAGCAACACCCGAGACAGGAAGGGTTACCCAAAGCACTTCCCCACTGGCTCTTCACCATCCTGTGCCTGGTACAAACACCCTGAGCTGGACTCAAGTCTCCCCCACCCCCCACCGCCACTTCCCTATCTGTGCTGTTGAGCATTTAACCCTCTATAACCCTCTCCACTCTCTGTAAACACACTCATACTGTGTCCCATTACCCAGGGTTCTGCTCTCTAGACTATGAGCTGTGAATATCCACTCTTCCCCAAAGTCATGAGCTGTGACTAGTGCATAGTACGAGTCACAGACAAGAGTGTCTTTTGGATTTCTGTATCGCAAAAGTCTCCACCTAGAGCAGAGCTCCGAGAAGGATAGGGGCAAGAATAGCTATCTTGACCAGACAGACTTTTGTTGAAAATTTCATCAGACTCAACAGTATCATGAAGATCTCCTGGAACATGGTAATAAATGGTTTTAGACCTGGCTCCTATGACTACTCTCCTGACCATTCCCGTTAGTTCCTTAGCAGCAATGAGATGTCACCCTGTAGGTTACAGAATGCTTCAGACATGCCCTTCTCCTCTGGCTCTGGGATGTGCCAGGAGTGGAAGGAGCAGAAAACATCTCATGGGGGGACCATGCATGGCAGAACCAGTAAGGAAGCATCTCTGAGGAGATATAGGACTTCCCAGACACAAGACTTCATGTGTACAACCAAAGGCAGTTAAGACAGTGAAACAAGTTCTCAAATCAAGGAGGACTCCCCAGCTAGGGAGCCCAGGATGAGCCTAGAGGCATGACAGCTTCTCTGCAAGGGCCTTGAATGCTGCTGGGTCTGTATAAATACACATGTGCCCAGTAGCCCCAATGCAAGTCTCTCTTTATGCTCCAATACTGGGAATCTGACTTCTGATGGACACTTTCTCCTACAGATTTCCCAAGAACAGATACACAGCACAAGTCGCCATTTCCCAATCTCAGAGCTCTCCTCCTGCTTCTCCTCCTCATTCCCAGTCTCAAGGGAAGGTCAACCATATGTAGTCAAACTGCAACCCCCAAAGACACCTTCCGCCTTCATATGCCCTTAGTCTGAGTTAGTCTTCTCTCATCCCCACACCATCAATGTGGTCCAGACCACCACTGTCTCTCATTCAAATGCACCATGCATGCAGTCCACTACACCTATCTTATTCACTGTTGCCTCAGCACCTAACACAAATCCTCGACACACAATAATAATAATAGTGTGGTTTCTCATATTGGACACTTATGTGTTGGCACTTGTATAAATGTTTTGTATGCATAATCTCACATAGCAATTCTCTGGAGCGAATATCATTATTATTGTTGCTTACACATGAGGAGAAGGAAGCTCAGAGAAACTGTGCCCAAGATCCCAAAGCTAGTAAGTCCCAAAGCAAACTAGCTCTGCTCCAACTGATCCCAGAGTCTGGTTTCTACATCCACAAGCTAATTGCCTCTCTGGGCACTTAGTGATGTTCATTGATTAAACAGATGGATCACCGCACCCTTAAGGCAGTCTCCATGCCCCTAGCTGTGCTCCTTCCAAATTATTCTCCACTTTGTAGCCATCGTGGCTATAGCTTAACATCTTCAATGGTCCCCAACTCCTGAGTCTGGCTTGAAATATCTAACCTTTTCTTTACACTTCATCCTCGCATCTCCTCACTCTTTCATCAGCTAAAGCATCTGCCTTAATGTTCCTGGATTGGTGCCCCACATTATTTCTTGTTTCTGTCTCTTGTACAGCCAGTCCCTCTGCCCACAATGCCTTCTTCCTCTGCTCCCCCAGATCTAAAGCTCTCAATCTAGACCCTGCTTCCTCCCACCCGGTTCAGTCCACCTAGCAAAGATGCCCACCCTCTGTGTCCTCATGGTACCCTGCCCTGTCCCACAGGACAGTAATTGCCAGGTACTGTTGTCTCTGTTCTATGAACCTGACAGTCACTTCAGGTTCAGCGGGTGTGTGTTCAGTCTGGGCTCTCCACTGGCGAACACAGTGGCAGACGTGTCAATGTCCACGCTTGACATGCCTCTTTATTTTATAAGTTGATTCAATAAACGTATTGGTGATCAAAGACAGACAATATGCAACTTAACTGGGGCTCAAGGACCAACAATCAGGACTTCTCTGGTGAGCCTGTGGTTAAGAATCTGCCTGCCAGTGCAGGGGACTTGGGTTTGATCCCTGCTCCAGGAGGGTTTCACATGCCTTGGAGCAATTGAGCCCACAAGTCACAAATACTGAGCTCATGCTCTGGAACCTCTGCTCTGAAACAAGAGAAGCCACTCCAAAGAGAAACCTGTGTACCACAACTAGAGAGTAGTCCCCGCTCACCATAGCTAGAGAAAGCCTGCACAGCAGTGAAGACCCGGCACAGCCAAAAATAAATAAATAAAGATGGAATTTCCCAAGCGGCATCAGTGGTACAGGGCCTGCCTACCAAAGTAGGGGACGTAAGAGACACAGGTTCAATCCCTGGGTCAGGAAGATCCCCTGGAGAAGGGCATGACAACCCAATCCAGTATTCTTGCCTCAAGAATCCCATGCACAGAGGAGCCCGGCAGGCTGCAGTCCTTATGGCTGCAAAGAGGCGGACACAACTGAAGCAACTTAGCACACACACACACAAATATAAAAATAGTTCCTTAAAAAAAAAAAAAAGAATAGGAATCAACAATCAGTAAAAACTAATGTACCTTGATGAGACAATGTGGTCAGCAATCTAGAGGAGTGGTTTCCAGGCTTGGTGTGTGTCAGAATCACCTGGTTGGCTTACTAAAGCACAGATGGCTGGGCCCTACCTTCGCAGTCTCTTGATTCAGTAGATCTGGGAAGAGGTGGGTGGACTGAAAATGTCTAGCAGGTTTCCAGGTAATGTTGACGTTGCTATAAAAGCCTCTCTTCTAGGAGATTCTGGAAGTGCCCATCAGAAAAGAGTAGTACCCAATAATACTAGGAGGAAATGCAAAAGAAGAAATGAAATGCAAGCTTCTTGTCTTGTGAGGTTTCTGTCTCCAGTTTGTGATGCACCAAGCTCTCATCTTAAGGCTGCAAAAAGGGCTTGGAGGACAGCCACACCCAGCCTAATGTCAACATTCATGTGTATCCCAGCCTCTTGCCACAGATTTCCTGGCACAGAATGGCTACCTTTGACACCTGGCTCTGCATGCCAGGCATCCAGACCCAGAACACAGGCTTTGCTNAAAAAAAAAAAAAAGAATAGGAATCAACAATCAGTAAAAACTAATGTACCTTGATGAGACAATGTGGTCAGCAATCTAGAGGAGTGGTTTCCAGGCTTGGTGTGTGTCAGAATCACCTGGTTGGCTTACTAAAGCACAGATGGCTGGGCCCTACCTTCGCAGTCTCTTGATTCAGTAGATCTGGGAAGAGGTGGGTGGACTGAAAATGTCTAGCAGGTTTCCAGGTAATGTTGACGTTGCTATAAAAGCCTCTCTTCTAGGAGATTCTGGAAGTGCCCATCAGAAAAGAGTAGTACCCAATAATACTAGGAGGAAATGCAAAAGAAGAAATGAAATGCAAGCTTCTTGTCTTGTGAGGTTTCTGTCTCCAGTTTGTGATGCACCAAGCTCTCATCTTAAGGCTGCAAAAAGGGCTTGGAGGACAGCCACACCCAGCCTAATGTCAACATTCATGTGTATCCCAGCCTCTTGCTACAGATTTCCTGGCACAGAATGGCTACCTTTGACACCTGGCTCTGCATGCCAGGCATCCAGACCCAGAACACAGGCTTTGCTGAGATGCCCTGTGCATCCTGCTGGCCATCAAACAAGGCCTGACCGCTCCTTGTGGATGGCAGCGTCTCCAGGCAAACCAGTGGCCTCCTGCAGACATCTCGAGCAGGAGGAAACAAACAGATTAATCTCTGAAATTTGATACCCGTTCCAGACACAAGTAGCAACAAACTTAGCGACAAAGCTGTCAAAATATGTTCCACAGCCTCATTGGCAAGAGATCTGGACACACGAAAGAAATTCAGCAAAACCAAATCAGTTGCCAAACTGGGAGGTTTGACAGCGTGCTCGGGAATACATTTAGATCAAAACAGGAACACATCCAAAGGAGCGAGTGTCTCCATAAATTATTATGGAATGATTAGAAATAATTAGTCAGTGATTTCAAAATATTACATATATTTTTCAGTGGTATTGAGGGGACGTGTTATATAACGTGGGATTTTGTTTTTACATTGGGTTTTTCTTTTTTTTTTCTTTCTTACTGCTCTCCAGCAGTTTTCAAAAGATAGGGGCCACAGATGTAATACTCCACCATGCAAATCATGGTGGCTTAAAAGAATACGTTTTTAGGCAACAGGATTGCTTCACAAAGCTACTAAAGGAAGAGAAATGGCAGAAAGAGAGATTCTTGTTCCTTTCTAGGCCTTTTCATGGGGCATACTCTCTGGTTGCTTTTCCTGAGTTTTGTATCAAAGGGGTTTACATTTACAAAGATTTACATTTACAAAGGCCTCTAGCAGGTGGTCTGAGAAGGCAATGGCAACCCACTCCAGTACTCTTGCCTGGAAAATCCCATGGGCATGGGCGGAGAAGCCTGGTAGGCTGCAGTCCATGGGGTCGCAGAAGAATCAGACACGACTGAGCAACTTCACTTTCACTTTTCACTTTCATGCATTGGAGAAGGAAACGGCAGCCCACTCCAGTGTTCTTGCCTGGAGAGTCCCAGGGACGGGGGAGCCTGGTGGGCCGCCGTCTATGGGGTCGCACAGGGCAGGACACTAGCTGTGACTTAGCAGGTGGCTGGACATGCCCCTGATCCTGCTGGGGCTCACCCAAGCTCACATGGAATTCCGACCAGAGCCAGGCTGGAACCCTCGCCTCCTGACTTTCAGGCTATTTCTTTGGACAGGACAGACCTGGGACCAAAAGTCTCCTATGGACTTTCTGAAGAAACTTCGTTTCAGAGACAGGTCTTTGGAAACAAGTCTATTCCTAGCATTCTTGCCACACATGAGAATTCTTGTCCAGGCAAGAGAGGGACACCTCCTGGGCTCTGCTCCTTCAGCTGGCCCCAGAGTGTCTGACCAGACCTGAATCAGCCAACCCCAGATCTGGGCATGACCTGGGTTGGCAGTGTACCCTCCTGCCTCACAGTCGTAGGAAGGCAGATCAGGAAAGACTTCCCCTCTTCACCTTTCAGAGGGACAGTGAGACCCAGCTCTACCTTCACACACACAGGAAAGAACATCCCACCACCCAAGAGTAAGGAGCTCCGCAGGCCATGTGAAACAGAGTTAAACAGTTGGCCTCACGTTACTGCCCCTGCCAGCCTCCCTGGCCCTAGCTTTTTCCACTTTCTCGTCGAGAGTTAAGACTTAACATCTTGCCAAGGGGTATTAACTTTTAAGTTGCCATAAAACCAAATAATTATATTTATCAATTTGTTTTAATTACAGAGCACAGCTAAGCATATGTATGAGTTAGCCGAAAAAGCCAGCATGCGCACCTGCTGTGAGGAGCGCTTTCCAAAAGGAGACGTGAGGAAAATATTTGAATTCCATTTCCCTGTTCTAAAGTCCCATTTGGAAAAAAAAAAAAAAAGAGGGAAGAAAAGGCAAGACTTCCAACACAGAAGCAGGCCTTTACAGTTACGGCCTTTTACAAGATGATCTGAGCTATGTTCCCTGTCTCTGAGGAAGGCACCAGCATATAAAATGGTAGTGAATTTGCATTACTTCCAATCCATCATTCTTGGGTGTGCAGGGAAAAACCAGGGGACCCGCTGCAGCAAAGCTCAGCCTTCGTGTTGACAGATTCTTATTTAAGTGACTATGAATACAACAATTCCACAAATAATTTGTCAAGTGTGTGGCTGAACTGGCTCTGAACCCTGATAAATACCGCCTCTCCTCCCGCTGCAAAGCAGCATGCTTGGTGTGCGGACACCGCGGAGTAGGCACGAGGGTGGAACGATCAATGCCGCTGTATTTCTCTTCTTCGCGGTTTAGCGAAACAAAACAAACAAACCCCCAAATCACTCTGAAGGTGGCTTTTTCCCCTCAGTGTTAAGTATCCAGGATGGAGCTGCCCTTTGATTGCACACCAGGGTCTCCACACGGAGCCATAGGAGTCCCTTTGCAGACCACGCTGATGGCCCCCTGGCCGCAGAAGCTTCCAGCTTCCCCTTGGAGGCTCCAGCTAAGTCACTTGGTCAAGGTTCTCCTGGCTGTGATCCTAATCAGTGCACCTGGCACCTGGAGCCCAGTGGCTGTGACCCCATGGGGGGGCCAGCCGCGCACGGGCTGCACTGGCAGACTTGCAGTTCAAGACGTGCCTGGAAGATGGGGGTGACACGTCTCCTTGAACAAAACGTAAATCTAATCATCTTTGAAGACTGCAATATACACCTAAATGTCTCTTGCAGATGTAATTTAGTATGCATTATTAATTTATTTTTCATAAAGCTCCCCAGCTCCTGAGAGGGTGAGTGAGAACACAGAACTGCCCGGATGATAAGTCTCGTTTGTCAGGGGAAGGCAGGCATGGGCATACAGTTTCCCTTCCTAAAACCCCATCCAGGAGAATGCACAGACACTTCTTAGGGAAAGAAGCCTCCTGCAAACTAGATGTTTCCAGACGTTTTAATAAAGTGCTGACCTCTAATGGGACATGAACACTCCCTCACCGCTTGCAAAGTGAACGGTAACTTATGATGCTGGACCACCAGGCAGAAGAGGGACCGTCTGCATGTCAATTACACTGAAACTTTTGATGTTCGGATTGTAATGCCTATAGAAATAATTAAGAAATAATTAACTCATTCTAACACAAAATGCTAATTATTTATTGTTTATAAAGCAATTTTAAATAATGCAAAAGCTCATGCAGTTGGGACCATCATGATTTTCCAGTCATTAACTTAACCAGAATTTGCATTTTGGGACTCTAGCCAGTGACTTACATGCAGTCCTTAAGTCATTTTTCAAACACCCTGTCCTATCTTAATCTATTCATCATTAATCACATTTGGTCACTTTACATAGAGAACACTATTCAGATGAAAGATAAAAGAAATACATTAATAAAATGAAAGCAAGTTGGAATACTTCAAAACATAAGGTAGGGGATGAATATGGTTATCACAGCAATTTATACATCGTGCACTTAGCATTAAAATAGGGCTGGTGGAACTGTTGCCTATTATTTAAAAGGGACTGTGAGGAGGAGCCAGCTTTTATCATATCAGACACCCTTTCCCACTGTTCTGAAATGAAAGCATGCATCTACGCTGGTCCCGGCAGCAGCTCTGCCCTCTCACACCTGGGGTGGGTCAGCAGAACATGGAGAAATCCACAGCCTTCTCTAATGCAGGTTCCCTCCCCCAGTCACTAGGCCAGCTGAGCAAAGATGCATTCTGGGGCCACTCCTAGGAACCGGTTCATCTTCACCTGATGCTGTCCTTTCAGTTTCCTTGGAGGTCACACAGAGGTCATGCTGGATCCCAATCAGTCGCACCAAGACCTCCTAGTCCAGTAACACCTAACTCTGGGCCTAAAGGTTTGGTCCTCTATGGGCTCTTGGACATTCTGTGCAATCAGTCTCCCCTTCTGGGGACATCAGCAGAGCAGAATTGTGGGCTTGTTTCCCATATCAATGGAAGCAACCTGGAAAGGGAGAAGAAAAGCCAGAGAAAAGGGAGGGAGGAGGCAGGGAGGGAAATTGCCTCCGCCGTCACCATTTCTCCCACCCAGAAGGTCCACGGCCATCACAAACACACAACATTCTGAGCCAGCTGGCCCGTTCTTGAAGCCCACAGACTGCCCAAGCTCCCCTGGGTGGCTCCTTAATCAGGGCCATGGTACTAAGCATGTACTGGGGCTGAACCACTGGATTTCCAATTGAACTGGTTAGATAATGGTTGTGTCCTTCAAGGATTTCCACCAATTAGGTGACAGTGGGGTGGGGGGATTGGAGTGTGGCCAGGCTGCGGGCTCTTTGGTGAACCGAGGGACATCTTCAGAGAAAGGTGATGAAATTCCTACCCAACCACACAGTTGGTAGGAGAGACAGTCCCCCCAGACTGGGCAGCGCCAATGTTGGGGTCAGTTATGTGGGTAGGTGTAAGGTTCAGTGTGGAGGCACCACAGGGCCTAAGGCGACCAACATATTCAGTATGTTGGTCTCCAGTGTATATTCAGCTGTTTGGGCCACTATAGTAAGATATCACAGACTAGGAGGCTTATAAATGACAGAAATTTCTCTCTCACAGTTTTGGAGACTGGGGAATTCACTCACGATCAAGGTGCTGGCAGATTCAATGTCTGGTTAGGGCCCACTTTCTGGTTTGTAGACAGCTGTCTTTTCTCTGTATCTTCATTTGAATGAAAGAGTGAGGGAACACTCTAGGGTCTCTTTAAAAGGCACTGATCCTATTCATGAGGGCTCCACCCCCATGACCTAAGCACTCACTTCCCAAAGGCCCCACCTTCTAATACCATCACAGTGGAGACATCATCACATCCAACCTTTAGTCTATAGCACTTGGATACAGACTGATAAGGCAGAAGTCAAATACAGAGAACTCTGAAAATCTAACTAAATTACTTGAAACTTTCTTTGCATGGTGCACAAGAAAAGTGTTGTGCAGATCCTGAATGTTCCAGGGTTCTAAATAATTGCAGTCACATGTGGTACCTGGGCTGTGATCCTCAGCAATCTCACCCCTGAAACAGAGTGAGCTCTGTGAGGACTGGGGACCACACTGCTTGAATTGCCTCTGTATTTCCAGCACCTACAACAGTGCTGGGCATGTGGTAGATCTCCTTTCTGATTGACCACTAATAAGATGTTAAATAAAGCTGAATACAATTGAGTGATTTTAATGATGTTGAGTATATTCAGCTGACCCACACTGAATGACTGAATCCAGTCATTTCCAACCAGCAGACAAATCTGGAGAAAAGAGCTTGATTATAATCTAGCACCCTTCGGGCCATATCTTTAATATTTTACTCAAATCATGTTTTGGGGACCTCCCATGCGCCAAGTGCTCTATGAGATGAAACCATTGCCCAGGCTCTGCTGGGGGGAGGGGCTGGCTGCCAGTAGTGATGGAGGCTGGCCAAGAGATGTCCCTCCAGTCAGTTCCAGCGTGGCTGAGGTAGACAGACTGGCTGAGTGGCTCAGACACAGAATGGGGTGAGGGAGGTCCCTGGCAGAGCAGTCAGGGAAGGTGAGGGTGAGGGCGTGTGTCACGCTGTTGCAAGCACGGTGACTGCCTGCGCTCCGGAATACTGAGCTACTGAGTGGGTCAATGTTCTATAGCCAGACTTCCATAATTGTTGTGAGATGGAGGAGGTGAGTATGGAGCAAGAGGAAGAGGTGGACAAGGTGAGGGAAAGATGAGGGGCCTAGGAAGAGTCCAACGCTGGGTGGGGCCAATGACAAGGCGGGACAGACAAGCCCTCTCTGGGGTCTGGCCTTTGGGACCAGTGTATGCTGGTCAGCGCAGCTCTCTTGCCCCTCAGGGGACCCTGAAGACCAACAGCCCAAGCTCCAGCCCTCCCAGACACCAGCAGAACCGGGCTGGGGGCTAACTTGTAGACAGAAACACAGGAACAAAGAGACAGAAGGATTAAAGGTTTACTTCCAGAACACGTCCCTTGCCATATGATCTACCATGCCACCAAAAGAGGATGTGAAAACAATATTGTCCTGTCCTCTATTGCGGAAATGGTGGTAAGCGTGGTTATGAGACACCATTGCAACCAGGGGAGATGCTTTGCAGATTGACCATTGTCTTATACCAGTTTGGACTCAGGGCAAATAATTGAATATTTTTAATGGGTGTTTTTCCAGCATGTCCTTGTCTTTTTTTTTTTTAATTCCTGTAACAAAACTCTTGCCAAAAGAAAGTGTTTTCTAAAGTCCCAGTCAAAAAGTAGTAATGTTCTATCCACACATTAATGATTCCAAAATTCTCCATTATGAACAATATTTATCAAAAACAGCCCACTATCAGATGAAAGATGTGCCTTATCTTTTCTTGTCAACTAAAACATTATTCACTGAAAGTTTCTTTCATATCTGTTTCAGGGGTTTCAGTGTCATTTTAAATTGCAAATCAATCATCTATCTCGCAGCCCTCGTTCTGGAGGGGAGATTAACGCTCTGGCTAAAATTGTTTACAAAGCCATTTGTAAACCTTCTGCGGATGCAGATGAGGAAAGTTTACCAGTTTAACATTGTTGATCCCAGAGAAAGCCTTAAGCAATGACTTCAGAGGGCAAAAAAATTTGTTCATTTATCATTATTGTCATGGGCTTTCGCAAATGATAACAATTTGTCTTCATCCTATTTTTAGACAATGAGCCACAATAGAGTCCAGAAAGCCATTTTGCCAGATGGGAGAAGGTGCTTTCATTGCAAAATGTTGTCTTTTCTTTCCCTGCCCTATAAAATTGGCTTAAGTGAGAACCAAGGATATGTTTTAATGTCAGGATTCCCAGAAGACATAATGACATACAATAAAGGCATCGCCAGCCCCAGGAAGGATGTGGTTCAAATGCATTGAATACTATTTTCAATCTAAAATTGTGACTTCTAGGATAGATAGAAGCATGGTGAAAGCCGGGAAGATAGTTATGGATTTTAGCATGCTTTCATTCCTTATTAATATTCCCTTTTTTAAAATGAAACACTGCAATAGGAAGGCCAATTACTTCTCATTAAGATGAATAAAAATGTTAGAATAAGCTGGACATAAAATAAACATTTAAAGTGATATATGGTGAATTCCACCGAGCTCTGAACTACTAATCAGAAACTCTCTATGGAAGAGAAGATAAGAAAATCCAGTTTTCATTAGAAACGTTCCAGATTCTGGGGGAATTTCATTAAGCTCCTTGCTGGTTCCCCTCCACTGGTTTCTGGCAGCATCCTGGGGAGGCGGATACTCTTGTTTTCCTGTCTCTGATACCCAGGGGTCTAGGAGCCCCACTGTAAATAGCCCCAAACCAGTGTTCCCTTCTCTATGGCTCCCTTGTCCTCCACTGGCTTTGTGAGCCTGTCATTGGTAATCATTGTATGCTTAGTCCATCTTTAACACAAAGGAATATTTCACCTGTTTTCCCTCCATTGAGGACAATAATCAGACAGGCTTTAGAGAGATTCCATAGTCCAAAATCAGCACCAATATCACAATAGCTGGTCCTTCCGGTTTGAGCCCAGGTGCAGGGGGCACCGGAAACTTCATCTTCTAGAAGCCTTTATCATTGAGCTGACATTTTAGCAAACAGTACTATTGACTCATTGAACACACGGTGGAAACGTGAGAGCATCACTGAGCATTAATCAGCCTGAAAGCACGTCACATGTTCTAAGATAGCCTGGACACACACACACACACACACACACACACACACATGTGCTCACACAAACACCTTGGAGGTTCATGACAGAAAGGCTCTTGGGGAAGCCGGGGAGGTCGATGCTACAGATTGGATCGGCACAGTGCACACAGTAGGTCCGGAGGAAGTCTGTGGCTGGCCCCACTCAGTGTAGGACAGACAGCGGCATGAAGAGCGGCCAGCTGCTCCGGGACTGTGGCCGCTTTCCTTTAGCCAGCTGAGCCACGCAGGTCCTGCTTCTCTTCCTGCTCTTTTCTTGGGCAGAACTGTGGACCTTGTCTGGCAGAAATCTGTTTCTCCACCAGCAGTTTCTTAAGAGTGAAGAGATACCTTGCAAGTGTGAGCTCCACGGTGCTTCCACAGTTTGAACCCTCATCATAGTCCCATTCTCTGCACTCCAGCACACCCCTGCCCCTCCTCCTCACCCTGCCCTTCCTCATCTGCACCCCTTCCATTCCAGCTCAGCCCAGTGCCTGCACCAAGGACTCTCCCAAATAGCTCAGCCCTAGGGAGCCCTTGTCCAAGTTGCCTTCCTGTGTTAGCCCAATCTGAACAGGGACAGTTGTATTTCCCATATTTACCAATTACGACTGTTTGGGATTTTCTTTCTTTCTTTTTTGGTCAGTAGGACTGTATTTATTGGCTGGGGAATTTATCACTCAGTAATTTTAAGAACAAGACATAATCATCTAAGTAAATTACTTTTTTTTTTTTTGCTTTTTTATTTTATTTTTAATTGTGGTAAAATATACATTATGTAAAACTTACCACCTTAATCATTGTAAAGTGTATTATCCAACAAATCTCCAGAACTCTTTTCAAATTACTAAGCAGAAATGCTATAGACCCATTAAATGACTTCCTATCCCAACCTCCCTGCAGACCCTGGCCATCCAATCGACGATTTTTGAAGCTGTATCCAATGCTTTTGTCCTCCTGTATTTTCTATTACCCCTTGGCCATTCCTCTCATTCAAGTCACCAGAGACTCGTTGCATCAGGGAAAAAATGGATAGCAGAAAATAGACCAAGATAATTCTCTAATGAATATAAGCTTCAAAAGTCTAAACGGGAGAAGAGAACAAAAATGGCCCCAAGAATGAGCAATAGGTGAAGAAGGATGTGAGATGACTTAGCAGAATACATACATGTTTCAGAAGGAAGAGACGGAAAATGACAGAGAGCACTTAGGTGCTGATAGGTTCCAAGAAGGAGCTGATTCTTGGCCATCCTGATGTTGAGCCCCCACGAAATGATCAGAGCATCCACAAGCACCCTGCACTGGACTGCACAATCATGGCCCAGCACTGGATGGAGGGATGGCCACTGGGGTACCACAATACCTCCACCCCAACCCTGTCTCTATACAGGACTCCAGGGAACCCTGGAAAAGTCCCCAACTTGGATAAGATTGTTCTTGTTGCCTTGATAAAATAAGACCTTGCTTTCAAATTTTTAGTTTAATGGTGGGAAAATACACTTTATTTTTCCTGAATTTCAGGGATGATGTAGTCCACAGGTCTGCCTCTTATACCAGCAATCAGTTCAGGTCAGTTCAGTTCAGTCACTCAGCTGTGTCTGACTCTTTGCAACCCACGGACTGCAGCATGCCAGGCCTCCTTGTCCATCACCAACTCCTGGAGTTTACTCAAACTCACGCCCATTGAGTCAGTGATGCCATCCAACCATCTCATCCTCTGTTGTCCCTTTCTCCTCCTGCCCTCAATCTTTCCCCGCATCAGGGTCTTTCCAAATGAGTCAGCTCTTCTCATCAGGTGGCCAAAGTATTGGAGTTTCAGCTTCAGCATCAGTCCTTCCAATGAACACCCAGGACTGATCTCCTTTATGATGGACTGGTTGGAGCTCCTTGAAGTCCAAGGGACTCTCAAAAGTCTTCAACACCACAGTTCAAAAGCATCAATTCTTCAGCGCTCAGCTTTCTTTGTAGTACAACTCACATCCGTACATGACTATTGGAAGAACCACAGCTTTGGACTAGACGGACCTTTGTTGGCAAAGTAATGTCTTTGCTTTTTAATATGCTGTCTAGGTTGGTCATAACTTTTCTGCCAAGGAGCAAGTGTCTTTTAATTTCATGGCTGCAGTCACCATCTGCAATTACTCCTTATACTGTCTTAAATCTTCCACTTTCCTGCTCAGAGTTTACGCCATGCTGTAAGAAAGCCCATGTGGAGAAGAACTGAGGCTTCCCTCCCACCAACAATCTGTCTGCCATGTGAAAGAGCCATCTTAGAAACATATCCTCCTGATCCAATCAAGCTTTCAGATGACTACAGAATCAACAGACATAATCCGTGCAAACACATAAGGGATTCTGAGTCAGAACTGCCTACCTAAACTCTTGAATGCCTAACCCACAGCAATTATGAAACTTCTGACCTGGTGGGAACTAAAAATATGGATTAACTGACTCTGTTTAACTTCAGCTGAAGAATCTTCATTCCAGCTACTCCTGCTTGTAACTGTGGCATTTTCATTAATGGAAGCAGATGCTGCTCTCATCTCCATGCAGAGAGTTCATCCCCTTGCTTAAGGATGTAATAAATGGAGATGGGAAGTAATTCACACCTGAATATATAAAGAGTCTATAGGTAATAACTCTTAAAATGTAACATCACCATAGGTGGCCATTGTCATTTGCTTGTCCAAAGTCACCAAAGAGGAATAGTGAAGTGAGATGTTAATTCTAACTTGACAGTGGGCATCTGTGTGCTTCAAACCAAAATGAGAAACAAGAAAACAGTATCATGATTACAGCACTTTGGTAGCTGAAAACATAGGTGTAACCTTTCTATTTCTTGCAATTCACAAATAGAGGTTTTTTTTTTTAGAGAATTGAAAATTATTACTCCTTATACTGTCTTAAATCTTCCACTTTCCTGCTCAGAGTTTACGCCATGCTGTAAGAAAGCCCATGTGGAGAAGAACTGAGGCTTCCCTCCCACCAACAATCTGTCTGCCATGTGAAAGAGCCATCTTAGAAACATATCCTCCTGATCCAATCAAGCTTTCAGATGACTACAGAATCAACAGACATAATCCGTGCAAACACATAAGGGATTCTGAGTCAGAACTGCCTACCTAAACTCTTGAATGCCTAACCCACAGCAATTATGAAACTTCTGACCTGGTGGGAACTAAAAATATGGATTAACTGACTCTGTTTAACTTCAGCTGAAGAATCTTCATTCCAGCTACTCCTGCTTGTAACTGTGGCATTTTCATTAATGGAAGCAGATGCTGCTCTCATCTCCATGCAGAGAGTTCATCCCCTTGCTTAAGGATGTAATAAATGGAGATGGGAAGTAATTCACACCTGAATATATAAAGAGTCTATAGGTAATAACTCTTAAAATGTAACATCACCATAGGTGGCCATTGTCATTTGCTTGTCCAAAGTCACCAAAGAGGAATAGTGAAGTGAGATGTTAATTCTAACTTGACAGTGGGCATCTGTGTGCTTCAAACCAAAATGAGAAACAAGAAAACAGTATCATGATTACAGCACTTTGGTAGCTGAAAACATAGGTGTAACCTTTCTATTTCTTGCAATTCACAAATAGAGGTTTTTTTTTTTAGAGAATTGAAAATGTGTGTGCATTTATGTATGTGTGTGTATATGTGTGTGTGTATGAAAATGTGTGTGCATTTATGTATGTGTGTGTATATGTGTAACGAAGTGGAAAGATCACAACTAAAAAACATGTATCTCACTCTAGTTGACAATGACCAGAATGATCTAGAAAGAATAAAGCAGACAGCAGGTTCCAACTGGCATGAAATCAAAGTTAAAGTAAGTTACTGGATAAAATACATCTCCAAGAACCCTTGGCATTCTCCCTTCTCTGAATTAAACTAAGACTGGTCAGTAACAATCATTGCACACCATGTGTCATCTGTGGATATGGATTTACTGCATAGATAGACATGATCATGTGAAATATACAGATCTATGGCCTAGGGGTACCTAATAAAAAATATCTGTAAATTATATCTTTATTAGTGCTCTTACGCTCACTTCCTGCTTTTTTAAAAAATGAGATTATCTATATTATTGGCTCTTTATCCAGGAAAAAACTTGAAATTCACTTCTGTGATAAATCACAGAAATTTATCATGTTAAGCCCCACTGAATGTTTCATAGAAACCTTTTTTTGGAGGGACAGAGTTAATGCTTGGCTTTAGAGTCATCAGAACTTGATATGGATCCCATTTGCCTCTAAACTCTTGTGTAATCCTGAGCAACTTACTGTGTCTGTCCAAATATCAGAATTTTTATCTGCAATATTATTTTGTTTGTAATAATAAAAGTAGCATGTACTTTTATAGGATTTACTATATTTCAGACCCTACAGTCAACATTTCCTGTTTCTTAACTCATAGAATCCCATCACCTAACATGATTCTATTCTCCCAAAGCTTGACACATATAAGACACTGCAGTGGCAATATATCGTTTCATTTGGAGATAAAATATTAAGAAGCATAATTAATAGAAGATAAAATGATCTCTTTCTCACATATCTAGGTGACATGAATCTAAAAATATTTTTACAGCTTTACTCGGTGACTAAGTACACAGACACACATGCACTGTAGAAGAACAAGATTTCTAAAAATCAATGTATCATTGCCTTTCCTATAACATCCATTTCCAACCAGTCCACCTGGTATCACTGGGGACATCAGAGGGACACTGGGATTCAAAGACAAATGCCGTCTTAATTGGACAGGTCTCTTTTTAACATTTACCATCTCCTGTTGGGTCTAGCTCAAAGAAGTCAATATTCTTTTTTACAAACAGGGGAAGAAAAAAATGTCATCCCAAATCCACATTTCTAAGTTACTGGAGTGTGTTTGGTGCAAGCATGTTGATTCCAGTATCCATGTCAGTGCAACAGCATACAGGTAAGTTAGCCATTTTAGGCACAGGGTTTAGGGCTGTGAACTCATCATGCCACCTGAATCAGGATCCAGGACAACTCAGTGCAGGCTATTAAGCCACAAACTGATGTCATCAACCACAGTGGTAGGGACCCAAAGCAGTGAGAGAAGTTCCATTCTCAGATTCTGTCTGTGTCAGATCAGTTGAGACAGTGAGGGGTGTCTTACTCCTGCTGACTCAGTTCACACTAAAATGCTGAGAAAATATGAAGGAATATACTGCCTTATCTTCAAATTTAAGCCATGCACCAAAGGAATGTGGTGAACTCTCTATAAAGTCACCATAACTCCGGAGGAATCATGCTTGTGGATTTTGGTGTCAGAGAGACCTGGGTTCAAACATCAGCTCTGCCACCTGCTAGCAGTGTGAATTCACTTGTCTGGGTTTGTTTTCTTGTGATGGCTACATGAGGCAGTATTTATATACTCCCTGAAACATAGCAAGCTCTCAGTAAATGCCAGAAGAAGCAATAAAGTGATAATGATTTTTACCTCTCATTTCTACCTCTTTCCCTGAGCTCCAAATTTGTACAGAAGACTAACTACTCAATATCTCCACCTGGGTGTCCCACAGGCCCTCGGAACACAGCATGATAAATCAAACTCGCCGTCTAGTTCTTAAACTTGCACAAACTAAAAACGTGGGTCATCACTACCTCTTCCCTTCACTCTCCATTCACATGGATTCAATAACACAGTCCACATGTTCACTGGACTTCAGGTTGGAACTTCACCTCACAAGCCAGAATTTTCTTTCTCCTCCTAAAAATATACAGAAGTAATACGGAGAACAAAAACAGAAAATGCTTATACGTTTTCAGGGAAATTCAAAGACAAATGTAATGCAAGACCCCAAAAGCAGTTGTGATTGGGCAGAAACCAGGAAGACAAAGCTGAAATAAAAGTCAGTGAGGTTCAGGATGGGGAACACATGTACACCCATGGCTGATTCATGTCAATGTATGGCCCAAACCACTACAATATTGTAAAGTAATTAGCCTCCAATTAAAATAAATTAATTAATTTTAAAAAACCTCAATGAGTAACTGGAGGAACTCAGTGATAGTAGATCTCAGGAAAGACCAACTAGGAGACATTTACTAGAGGAAAAAGATTCAGCCTGAAGTGCAAAACTATTCTTGTTTTCAACAACGGGTACTAAAATAGAGCAAGGGGGCTTCTGGTAGGAACCCCTTAGCCTGGTTGGGACAGAGAGGCAGAGCGAGCTATAGCTTCAGGAAGCAGTATGTGTTCGAGGCTACAGAGAAGGGGAAACGTTTGTCTCGTGAAATCTGAAGACAGGGTAACCCTATCTTCTCCTGCTCCTAACCCTCTCCATGGATGGATCCCATGCACTACTTTCTCACATGGCCTCCTTCAGAACTTCCACTTTGAGTGGGTGGCTCGATGCCATAGCAGTGAGAAAGGCTGAGAACTTGAGTTCTGGCTTCTGCCTTTGTGCTCAGTTGCTTCAGTCATGTCTGACTCTTTGTGACCCTATGGACTGTAGCCCACCAGGCTCCTCCGTCCCCGGGATTCTCCAAGCAGGAATACTGGAGTGGGTTGCCATTTCCTTCTCCAGGGGACCTTCCCAGTCCAGGGATCCAAATGCTGTCTCTGATGTCTCCTGCCTTGGCAGGCGGATTCTTTACCATCAGTGCCACCTGGAAAGCCCTCTCCACAGCCATCTGTCGCCCCTACCCTCAAACTCACCCTCTGGCTCATGGAGGAAAATCAACCACATCCAATTATAAGTACTACCAAGGAGCAGCCATGACTTCCATATAAAGATACTAAAGGGAACATTGGAGCTAGGTAGCAAACCCACTCCAGCATTCTTGCCTGGAGAATCCCAGGGACGGGGGAGCCTGGTGGGCTGTCATCTCTGGGCTCGCACAGAGTTGGACACGACTGAAGCAACTTAGCAGCAGCAGCAAAACTTAGAAGCTGAGAAAATATGAAGGAATATAGTGCTCTCATATTTTAAAAGGAAAAAAAAAAAAACCCTTCTCTAGTAGCCCTGTTTTAATAGGGCAGGTAAAAATTATAACCAAACATTTTGTCATAACTTTTAAAAAATGGGAAGCAATAACATCTCTGAAGAAAGCTCACGAAGAAGGAACAATTGTCTTATACGTGCTGGCTTGGACTTAAAGGGTGTCATTCAAACACAAAAACATCTAGTATTAAAATCATATGCATATATATAAGCACTGAGGACTATACTAACATGATGTGTGTGTGTTAAGTTGCTTCAGTCGTGTCTGACTCTTTGCAATACTATCAACTGTAGCCTGCCAGGCTCTTCTGCCCAAGGGATTCTCCAGGCAAAAATACTGGGCTGGATTGCCCTGCCCTCTCCCAGAGGATCTTCCCAAGCAGGGATCAAACCCACATCACTTTGCATCTCCTGTGTTGGCAGGCAGGTTCTTTATCACTAGCGCTACCTGGGAAGCCCATATACTAACATAATGTTAGAAACTAAAATTTGGTGGTATAAAAGAAAGAAAGAGAAGGAAAGGAAAAGGAAATCTGCTAAGTGTATTATTATTCATGTTAGAGAATGAAGAAAATAGTGTCTGAAGAAATAAGAACTAAAGATGTCATAGAAAATCATAGTTACAGGAGTTATGACTAGAGGAAAAACAGACCCTCAAATATTGGGAGAGCCAAAATAGATCACATATCAGAGGTCTTTAAGAACCAAACAAAAATCTATTGTAAAATGGTGTGTCAGAACAAAGACCAAATATGTGTCATGTAAGTGTAAATGGACTCAGTTGATCTACCAGAAATACTTTCCGGTTGGTCCACAAAGCAAAGCAAACCCCAGTTCACTTGTATGACAGTCTCTAGGTTCATCCTCGTCCCTGCAAATGGCACTACATGTCCCTTTCTATGGCTGAGTAACATTCCATTTTATATATGTCCCACATCTTTATCCATACCTCTGTTGATGGAGACAGGTCTCCATGAAACAGGTTAAGACCAAGTCACTACAATAGCTGGACCATGGAAGCAACCTAAATGTCCATCAAAAGAGAAACGGATAAAGATGTGGAGTATAAATGCAATGGAATATCACTCAACCATAAAAAAGAAGAAATAGTGCCATTTGCAGAGATAAGGATGAATCTAGAGATTGTCCTACACAGTGAAGTAAGTCAGAAAGAGTAAAACAAATATATCATTCAGATGCAGAATCGAGGGAAAAGGTACAGATGAACTTATTTGCAATGCAGACATAGAGTTACAGATGTAGAGAACAAATGTATGGTTACCAAGTGGGGAAGGGAGCTTGAGACAAACTGGGAGATTGGGATTGACATATACACACTACTATGCATAAAATAGATAACTAATGAGAATCTATAGCAAAAAAAGCCATATAATATAGTTTATATGTCAAATATATAAGTGGGCTTCCCTGGTGGCTCAGACAGTAAAGAATCTAGCTGCAATGCAGGTAGACCTGGGTTTGATCCCATGGTCAGGAAGATCCCCTGGAGAAGGAAATGTCAACGCACTCTGGTATTCTTGCCTAGAGAATCCCATGCACAGAGGAACCTGGAGGGCTACAGTCCATGGGGTCACAAAGAGCTGGACATGACTGAGAGACTAACACACACACACACACACACACACACACATGAAATGAAAAAGGCTACAAATGACCTTGTCTGAACAGGAATAAAGTTACAGATGTAGAAAGTAAACTTATGGTTACTGGGGGGTAACAGGGAAGGGATAAATTTGGGGATTGGGATTGACACACCCACACTATTATATATAAAATTAATAACTAATAAGGACCTACCATATAGCACAGGGAACTCTACTCATACTCTATAAATCTTATCCAGAAAAAGAATCTAAAAAAGAGTTCAGTTCAGTTCAGTCACTCAGTCGTGTCCAACTTTTGCGACCCCATGAATCGCAGCATGCCAGACCTCCCTGTCCATCACCATCTCCCAGAGTTCATTCAGACTCATGTCCATCGAGTCCGTGATGTCATCCAGCCATCTCATCCTTGGTCGTCCCTTCTCCTCCTGCCCCCAATCCCTCCCAGCATCAGAGTCTTTTCCAATGAGTCAACTCTTTGCATGAGGTGGCCAAAGGACTGGAGTTTCAGCTTTAGCATCATTCATTCCAAAGAAATCCCAGGGTTGATCTCCTTCAGAATGGACTGGTTGGATCTCCTTGCAGTCCAAGGGACTCTCAAGAGCATTCTCCAACACCACAGCTCAAAAGCATCAACTCTTCGGCACTCAGCCTTCTTCACAGTCCAACTCTCACATCCATACATGACCACAGGAAATACCATAGCCTTGACTAGACGGACCTTAGTTGGCAAAGTAATGTCTCTGCTTTTGAACATACTATCTAGGTTGGTCATAATTTTTCTTCCAAGGAGTAAGTGTCTTCTAACTTCATGGCTGCAATCACCATCTGCAGTGATTTTGGAGCCCAAAAAGATAAAGTCTGACACTGTTTCCACTGTTTCCCCATCTATTTCCCATGAAGTGATGGGACCAGATGCCATGATCTTCGTTTTCTGAATGTTGAGCCNTTGGGGTGTTAGTTCTAGAAAGTCTTGTAGGTCTTCATAGAACTGTTCAACTTCAGCTTCTTCAGTGTTGGGGCATAGACTTGGATTACTGTGATATTGAATGGTTTGCCTTGGAAACAAACAGAGATATTCTGTCATTTTTGAGATTGCATCCAAGTACTACATTTCTGACTCTCTTGTTGACTATGATGGCTACTCCATTTCTTCTAGGTGATTCCTGCCCACAGTAGTAGATATAATGGTCATCTGAGTTAAATTCACCCATTCCAGCACATTTTAGTTCACTGATATCTAAAATGTCGATGTTCACTCTTGTCATCTCCTGTTTGATTGCTTCCAATTTGCCTTGGTTTATGGACCTGACATTCCAGGTTCCTATGCAATATTGCTCTTTACAGCATCTGACCTTGCTTCCATCACCAGTCACATCCACAATTGGGTGTTGTTTTTGTTTTGGCTTCATCTCTTCATTCTTTCTGGAGTTATTTCTCCACTATATATACATATATACATATATATATATATATATTTTTTTTTTTTTTTTTTTTTTGCTATATAGGCTTAGTTGCCCTGTGGCATGGCATGTGGGATCTTTCTGGACTAGGGATCGAACCCATGTCTCCTGCATTGGCAGGCAGATTCTTTACCACTGAACTACCAGGGAGGCCCTCTCATTCATCTTAAATCTATATCATATTCTGTTTGGACATGCCATAAAATATTTAAGGAGTACCATATCAAGATGGACATTTAACTTATTTCCAAACTTGTGCTAGTTTTATTATTATCTTCTTACCTGAAATTCTCTGGGCAAATTTGATCGATTCTTCAATTGGGTCTGAGTTCACAACTTTATCTATAATACCCAGCTTAAGTGCTTCATTTGCTGAAATATATCTTCCTAAAAGAAAATAAAATAAAACAGAACAATGTGAGATTAAAGCAAAAGCACCATTCTCTCTAGGAGGACGTTCACATGTCCTAGATATAAACATCTATTACAAAATAAATAAGCACTACACTGATTGTTATAGTGGAAAATTACTGCAGAGGTAATCAGAAAACTTGGATTCAAGTTCCAACTCTACCTATGCTATTTGCGTGAGCTATACTAGAACTATAATTTCTCCGTTGGCAAATGACAATAATTATCCTTACCTGAGTAATTATGAGTATTAAGTGAAAATAAAATATTTTGCTTATATTCTTTAAATCTCCATAGAAGCACTTTATAAATTATAAATCTCTATAGCATATATAAGAGGATTGAATCCTTATAATAATACAGTTAAAAAATAATAAAGGTAGTAAGAAAAGAGCAGTTGTAGTACTACCTGTTCTTATACTAACATATAGCAAGTGTTGCCACTGATTATGAAGAGTCCTCAAACATAAATATAGTTGGATTGACAGCGGGAAAGCATTATTAAATTGATATTATATAAGATATAATCAAAATGTCACAGGAAAATAGGATGGACCTTTGCGTTTTTTGGCTACCCAGCAACTCAACTCCATCCTTCGTTTGTGAAATTGCTAATGTGTGAGCTTTGGAACCAAAAAGGAAGGTAAAAAGGAAGCAGAGATGATCAGACAATTGTTTCTTCAGACCTGGTACCAGGATGGGGCCCATAATCCCAAACTGGACAAATGGAGGGCTTACTTGATGGTTTTCAGCTGAAGTAGAAAACAGCTCAAATCTCATTTTGCAGGTGGTGACACTGAGTGTCTGGTGGTGGTGATGGTGGTGCCAGGAGCACCTACTGTCCAGAGGTGGCACTGGCAGCCTCTGGTATAATAATAGATTGGAAGCTCTAGGGGCTTACAGAAGTTTCATGAGGGTTAGCATGACTCTCTCTTGCTTTTTCCATGATTCAGCAGATGTTGGCAATTTGATCTCTGTTCCTCCCAGCTTGAACATTAGGGAGTTCACAGTTCACGTACTGCTGAAGCCTGGCTTGGAGAATTTTGAGCATTACTTTACTAGCATGTGAGATGAATGCAATTGTGCAGTAGTTTGAGCATTCTTTGGCATTGCCTTTCTTTGGAATTGGAATGAAAACTGACCTTTTCCAGTCCTGTGGCCACTGCTGAGTTTTCCAAATTTGCTGGCATATTGAGTGCAGCACTTTCATAGCATCATCTTTCAGGACTTGAAACAGCTCAACTGGAATTCCATCACCTCCACTAGCTTTGTTCATAGTGATGCTTTCTAAGGCCCACTTGACTTCACATTCCAAGATGTCTGGCTCTAGATTAGTGATCACATCCTCATGATTATCTGGGTCGTGAAGATCTTTTCTGTACAGTTCTTCTGTGTATTCTTGCCACCTCTTCTTAATATCTTCTGCTTCTGTTAGGTCCATACCATTTCTGTCCTTTATCGAGCCCATCTTTGCATGAAATGTTCCCTTGGTATCTCCAATTCTCNTTTGGCATTGCCTTTCTTTGGAATTGGAATGAAAACTGACCTTTTCCAGTCCTGTGGCCACTGCTGAGTTTTCCAAATTTGCTGGCATATTGAGTGCAGCACTTTCACAGCATCATCTTTCAGGATGTAAAACAGATCAACTGGAATTCCATCACCTCCACTAGCTTTGTTCATAGTGATGCTTTCTAAGGCCCATTTGACTTCAGATTCCAAGATGTCTGGCTCTAGATTAGTGATCATATCATCATGATCATCTGGGTCATGAAGATGTTTTTTGTACAGTTATTCTGTGTATTCTTACCACCTCTTTTTAATATCGTCTGTTTCTGTTAGGTCCATACCATTTCTGTCCTTTATTGAGCCCATCTTTGCGTTAAAAGTTCCCTTGGTATCTCTAATTTTCTTAAAGAGATCTCTAGTCTTTCCCATTCTGTTGTTTTCCTCTGTTTCTTTGCATTGATCGCTGA
The DNA here is from genome assembly GCA_006410675.1 of Oreotragus oreotragus. Lineage (NCBI taxonomy): Eukaryota > Metazoa > Chordata > Mammalia > Artiodactyla > Bovidae > Oreotragus > Oreotragus oreotragus. The sequence goes on from SJYX01022417.1 coordinate 395,754, forward strand.
AGAAGGCTTTCTTATCTCTTCTTGCTATTCTTTGGAACTCTGCATTCAGATGCTTATATCTTTCCTTTTCTCCTTTGCTTTTCACTTCTCTTCTTTTCANAGCCCATCTTTGCATGAAATGTTCCCTTGGTATCTCTAATTTTCTTGAAGAGATCTCTAGTCTTTCCCATTCTGTTGTTTTCCTCTGTTTCTTTGCATTGATCGCTGAAGAAGGCTTTCTTATCTCTTCTTGCTATTCTTTGGAACTCTGCATTCAGATGCTTATATCTTTCCTTTTCTCCTTTGCTTTTCACTTCTCTTCTTTTCACAGCTATTTGTAAGGCCTTCTCAGACAGCCATTTTGCTTTTTTGCATTTCTTTTCCATGGGGATGGTCTTGATCCCTGTCTCCCGTACAATGTTGCGAACCTCATTCCATAGTTCATCAGGCACTCTATCAGATCTAGGCCCTTAAATCTATTTCTCACTTCCACTGTATAATCATAAGGGATTTGATTTAGGTCATACCTGAATGGTCTAGCGGTTTTCCCTGCTTTCTTCAATTTAAGTCTGAATTTGATACCTGTATATGTATAACTGATTTACTTTGCTGTACACCTGAAACTAACATCTCCTAGAACTAACACCAAAAATGATGCTTTATTCATCATTGGGGATTGGAAGGCAAAAGTAGGGAGTCAAGAGATACCTGGAGTAACAGGTGAGTTTGGCCTTGGAGAACAAAATGAAGCATGGCAAAGGCTAACTGAATTCTGCTAAGAGAATGCACTGGTCATAGCAAACACCCTTTTTCAACAACACAAGAGACAACTTTACACATGGATATCACCAAATGGTCTATACTGAAATCAAACTGATTGTATTCTTTGTAGCCAAAGATGGAGAAGCTGTATACAGTCAGCAAAAACAAGATCTGGAGCTGACTGTGGCTCAGATCATCAGTTTCTTATAGCAAAATTCAGGTTTAAACTAAAGAAAGCAGGAAAAACCACTAGGCCAGCTTGTGTTACGTACAGCCTAGTATTTTGCCTGATGTACTCTGCATATAAGTTAAATAAGCAGGGTGATACTATACAGCCTTGATATACTCCTTTTCCAATTTGGAACCAGTCTGTTGTTCCATGCCTGGTTCTAACTATTGCTTTTTGATCTGCATACAGATTTCTCAGGAGGCAGGTAAGGTGGTCCAATCTACCCATCTCTTAAAGAAATTTCCACTGTTTGTTATGATCCACACAGTCAAAAGCCTTGGTGTAGTCCATAAAGCAGAAATAAATGTTTTTCTGGAACTCTCTTGATTTTTTGATGATCTACTGGATGTTGGCAATTTGATCTCTGGTTCCTTTGCCTTTATAAATCCAGCTTGAATACCTGGAAGTTCTTGGCTCACATACTGTTGAGGCCTCGCTTGGAGAATTTTGAACATTGCTTTGCTTGAGTGTGAGATGAGCACAATTGTGTGGCAATTTGAACACTCTTTGGCATTGTTTTTCTTTGGGATTGGAATAAAAACTGAATTTTTCCAGTCTTGTGGCCACTGCTGAGTTTTCCAAATTTTCTGGCATATTGAGTGCAGCACTTTCACAGCGTCATCTTTTAGGATTTGAAATAGCTCAACTGGGATTCCATCACCTCCACTAGCTTTGTTCGTAGTGATGCTTCCTAGGCCCTACTTGACTTCACACTCCAGGATGTCTAGGTGAGTGATCACACCATCATGGTTATCTGGGTCATTAAGATCTTTTTTGCACAGTTCTTCTGTGTATTCTTGCCACCTTTTCTTAATATCTTCTGCTTCTGTTAGGTCCATACCATTTCTGTCTGTTATTGTGCCCATCTTTGCATAAAATGTTCCCTTGGTATCTCTAGTTTTCTTGATGAGATCTCTAGTCTTTCCCATCCTATCATTTTCCTCCACTCCTGTGCCTTGTTTACTTAGGAAGTCTTTCTTATCTCTCTTTGCTATTCTTTGTAACTCTGCATTCAGATGTGTATAACTTTCCTTTTCTCCTTTGCCTTTAGCTTCTCTTCTTTTATCAGCTATTTATAAGGCCTTTTCAGACAACCGTTTTGCCTCTTTGCATTTCCTCTTCTGGGGGACGGTCTTGATCCCTGCCTCCTCTACAATGTCCTGAACCTCTGTCCATAGTTCTTCAGGCACTCTGTCTATCAGATCTAGTCCCTTGAATCCATTTGTCATTTCCACTGTATAATTGCAAGGGATTTGATTTAGGTCATACTTGAATGGTCTAGTGATTGTCCCTACTTTCTTCAATTTAAGTCTGAATTTTGCAGTAAGAAATTCATGATCTGAGCCACAGTCAGCTCTGGTCTTGTTTTTTTCTGACTGTATAGAGCTTCTCCATCTTCACCTGCAAAAAATATAATCAATCTGATTTCAGTATTGACCATCTGGTGATGCCCATGTGTACAGTCATCTCTTGTGTTGCTGGAAGAGTATGTTTGCTATGGTCAGTGTATTCTCTTGGCAAAACTCTGTTGGCCTTTGCCCTGCTTCGTTTTTTACTCCAAGGCCAAACTTGCCTGTTAGTCCAGGTATCTCTTGACTTCCTACTTTTGCATTCCAGTCCCCTATGATGAAAAGGACATCTTCTTTTGGTGTTAGTTCTAGAAGGTCTTGTAGGTCATCACAGACTATTCAATTTTAGCTTTTTGGCATTACTGGTTGGGACATAGACTTGGATTACTGTGATACTGAGTGGTTTGCCTTGGAAACTAATAGAGATCATTCTGTCATTTCTGAGACTGCACCCAAGTACAGCATTAAATTCACCAATTCCAGTCTGTTTAAGTTCGCTGATTCCTAAAATGTCAATGTTCACTCTTGTCATTTCCTCTTTGACCACTTTCAATTTGCCTTGATTCATGGACTTAGCATTCCAGGTTCCTATGCAGTATTGCTCTTTACAGCATCGGACTTTACTTCCATCACCAGTCACATCCACAACTGGGTGTTATTTTTGCTTTGGCTCCATCTCTTCATTCTTTCTGAAGTTATTTCTCCACTGATCTCCAGTAGCATATTGGGCACCTACTGACCTTGGGAATTCATCTTTCAGTGTCCTATCTTTTTGCCTTTTCATACTGTTCATGGGGTTCTCAAGGCAAGAATATTGAAATTGTTTGCCATTCCCTTCTCCAGTGAACCATAATTTGTCAGAACTCTCCAATATGACCCGTCCATCTTGGGTGGCCCTATGTGACATGGCTGATAGTTTCATTGAATTAGACAAGGCTGTGGTCCACGTGATCAGATTAGTTCATTTTCTGTGACTGTGGTTTTCATTCTGTCTGCCCTCTGATGAATAAGGATAAGAGGCTTATGGAAGCTTCCTGATGGGAAAGCCTGACTGTGGAGGGAACTGGGTCTTGCTCTGATGGGTGGGGCCATGTTCAGGAAGTCTTTAATCAAACTTTCTGTTGATAGGTGAGGTTGTGTTACCTGCCAGTTGTTTGGTGTGAAGTCAAACTGTCAATGCATGCCTCCACCAGAGACTCCTGGACACTCACAGGCAAGTCTGGCTCAGTCTCTCGTGGGGACACTGCTTCCTTCTCCCAGCTCCTGGTGCACACAGGTTTTGTTTGTGCCCTCCAAGAGTCTGTTTCCCTGGTATTATGGAAATTCTGTCATCAAGTTCCACTGGCCTCCAATGTCAAATTCCCTGGGGGTTCTCAGTGCCTTTGCCAGATATCCAGGTTGAGAAATCTGTTGTGGGTCCTAGAACTTTCTCAACAGTCAAGAATTTCTTTGGTATAATTGTTCTGAAGTTTGTGGGCCATCTGCTCAGTGACTCTATGTTGGGTAACACTGCTTGACCCGGGTCTGCTGCAGCCAGAGCTCCTGTTCCTGTGGCAGGCCACTGCTGACCTGTGCCTCTGCAGAAGACACTCAGACACTCAAAGGCAAAGGCAGACCTGGCTCAGTCCCTGTTGGGCCTCTGGGTCCTGGTGTGCACAAGGTTTTGTTTGAGCCATCTGAGTATCTCTGGTGGAGATGGGGTTTGATTCTAAATGTGATCTTGCCCTTCCTTCCTTCTAGTTGGGGTTCCTTCTTTGCCCTTTAACAGGGGGTATCTTTATTTGGTGGGATCCAACATTCTCCTGTTGATGGCTGTTCAGCAGCAAGTTGCAATTTTGGAGTTCTCCCAGGAGAAAATGAGCATACATCCTTCCACTCCACCATCTTGAAAAAGCTAATTTTCAACAATGGTTTTCAGTTCCACTCTGAAGCAATATGATTATGGAGGCTGAGAAAGTCCCATGAGCTATTTGCCAACCTGGGGACCCAGGAGAGCCAATAGTGCTAGTTCTAGTCTGAGTTGGAAGACTTGGGAACCAGTAGACTTGATGGTATAAATTCCAGTCCAAATCCAAATCCACAGGCAGGAGAAGACCATTGTCCAAGATGAAGTTCAGTGCCATGCCTTCACAAGCCTCCATACACACTGCTCATCAGCTTTATCTGTGCCCATGGCATCTTTTCCCTCATAGGCTCCCAGCAACTTGAGGGCAGGAACTGTGTCTTAATCATCTCTGTTCATTCTTCAGCATGAGAACAGGAGTTTAAAAAAAGGGACATGGCAAACAGGAAAGATTTGTCAACTGCTTCATTGGTTCTTCATTGAGGTCATGGTTACTTTGATTGTGGATATGCTTGTAGTTCTGAGAGATTCTCCAGGGGATCATCCTGACCCAGGGATTGAACCCACATCTCCTGCATTACAGGCAAATTCTTTTCCACTGAACCACCAGGGAAGCCAGCCCATGCTAGTAAGGTCATGCATTAAATCTTGCACGGTAGGCTTCAGCACTATGTGAACCAAGAACTGTCAGATGTCCAAGCCCGGTTTAGAAAAGGAATAGGAATCAGAGATCAAATTGCCAACACTTGTTGGATCATAGAGAAAGCAAGGAAATTACAGAAAAATGTCTACTTCTGTTTCGTCAACTATGCTAAAGCCTTTGACCGTGTGGATCATAATAAACTGTGGAAAGCTCTTAAAGAGATGGGAATATCAGACCATTTTAACTGTCACTGCAGATAATGACTGCAGCCATGACATTAAAAGACGTTTACTCCTTGGAAAAAAAGTTATGACCAACCTAGATAGCATATTCAAGAGCAGAGACATTACTTTGCCAACTAAGTTCCGTCTAGTCAAGGCTATGGTTTTTCCTGTGGTCATGTATGGATGTGAGAGTTGGACTGCGAAGAAGGCTGAGTGCCAAAGAATTGATGCTTTTGAACTGTGGTGTTGGAGAAGACTCCTGAGAATCCCTTGGCCTGCAAGGGGATCCAACCAGTCCATTCTGAAGGAGATCAACCCTGAGATTTCTTTGGAAGGAATGATGCTAAAGCTGAAACTCCAGTACTTTGGCCACCTCATGTGAAGAGTTGACTCATTGGAAAAGACTCTGATGCTGGGAGGGATTGGGGGNTGGTTGGCATCTGTCTCTTATACACATCTAGATGTGTATAAGAGACAGTCATTTACACTGTATAAGAAAATCAGCCCTGGGTGTTCTATAGAAGGAATGATGCTAAAGCTGAAACTCCAGTACTTTGGCCACCTCATGTGAAGAGTTGACTCATTGGAAAAGACTCTGATGCTGGGAGGGATTGGGGGCAGGAGGAGAAGGGGACGACCGAGGATGAGATGGCTGGATGGCATCACGGACTCGATGGACGTGAGTCTGAGTGAACTCCGGGGGAAGGTGATGGACAGGGAGGCCTGGCGTGCTGTGATTCATGGGGTCACAAAGAGTCGGACATGACTGAGCGACTGAACTGAACTGAACTGAGAAACCTGCATGTGGGTCAACAAGCAACAGTTAGAACCCTGTATGGAGCAACTGATTGGTTCAAGATTGAGAAAAGAGTACAACAGGGCTGTCTGCTGTCACCCTGTTTGTTTAACCTATATGCTGAGCACATCATGAGAAATGCTGGGGTAGATAAGTTACAAGCTGGAATTAAGATAGGCAGGAGAAACATCAACAACCTCAGATATGCAGATGATACCACTCTAATGACAGAAAGTGAAGAGAAACTAGAGAGCCTCTTGATGAGGGTGAAGGAGAATGAAAGAGCTGGCTTAAAACTAAATATTAAGAGAAACTAAGATCATGGTATCTGGCCCCATTACTTCACGGTAAATAGAGGGAGAAAAAGTGGAAGTAGTAACAGATTTCCTCTTCTTGGGCTCTAAAATCACTTCAGACGGTGACTGGAGCCATGAAATCAGAAGACAGCTACTTTTCGGCAGGAAGCCGATGACAAACTTCAACAGTATGTTGAAAAGCAGAGACATTACTCTGCTGACAAAGGTCTGTAAAGTCATGGTTGTGGTCTTCCCAGTGGTTACATACGATTGTGAGAGCTGGACCATAAAGAAGGCAGAACATCAATAAATTGTTGCCTTCAAACTGTGGTGCTGGAGAAAACTCATGAAATTCCCTTGGACAGCAAGGAGAGCAAACCAGTCAATTGTAAGGGAAATCAACCCTGAGTTTTCATTGGAAGGACTGATGCTGAAGCTCCAGTATTTTGTTCATATGATGTAAATAGCTGACTCACTGGAAAAGTCCCTGAGGCTGGGAAAGATCGAGGGCAGAAGCAGAAGAGGGCATCACAGGATGAGATGCCTGGATGGCATCATTGATGCAATGGGCATGAACTTGGGCAAACTTCAGGAGATGGTGAGGGACAGCAAGACCCGGTGTGCTGCAGCCCATGGGATTGCAAAGAGTCAGACGCAACTGTGTGACTGAACAGCAACAACGATATCTGAAACGAATACAACACTGTGAATGAATTGTACTCCAATAAATTTTTAAAAAGAAAAGAAAGCAAGAGATATTCAAAGGCACACCAGACAGATGTAAACAAAAAGAAGCAGAGACCATGCTCTTACTCGCTGAGAAGGTAGGATTCAGAATCAAAGCTTAAAATGAGACATTTATAATGCTAAAGGGAGAAATTCACAACCATCGTATAACAGTTCTGAATACCTGCGTCAGATGACATAGCAATAATTGTGTGACAGAAATTACAGGAGATGCAAGGAGAAACAAGCAGTAACACCAAGAATAGGACACAATTCAGCACTCTTTCCATGACAGACCAGTGGACAAAAATTTAGAGTCTAGCAGCCCCAGATAACATAATTACCAAGACAGACTGGACTGAGTCACACAGATTACATACTTTGACAACAGATCATTTATTCTCTTTTCAAATGCCCATGAAATATTAATAAAAGAATCAATCACATTGTAGGCCACACAGGGACCCCAGTAAATTCCCCAAAACCAGAAACAGGGGAGATGATAGTCTCTGATCACAATGTAATAAAAATAGAAGTAAATCAGAAAATCAGAAAATAAAAATCCCTTGCCACCTGAAAACTAAAAACAAATTGAAATCACTCTGAGACATAGTCTAAGTTAAAGAGCAAACACAAGTCAGAAATGAATAATTTTGAAAAAAATAGTAGTGAAGATACTATATATCAGAACCTATGAATACAGTTAAATAGGATTCAGGAGGAAAAGTCATAAACTCTAAAGCTTAGGTCAATAGAAAAGAATAAAAGCAGCTGAATTAGGTATTGACTAAAAAAGTGAGGAGTAAAACAAAGCTAAAAAGTAAAGAGATAATAAAAGTAAAAGCAAAAATCAGTAAGTTAGAACACTAGAAACCCACAGCCCCCAAGCTGTATCTTTAGGAGAGGGAGAAACTCGGCAAAATGGCCTCATAGTCAACCTACCCCCAAAAAAGGCAGAAGAAAATACAAAGAAAGAAATGAAAAATGAAAACAGGCCAATGCCCATTGAAAAAATATATAAAAAGCTATCTAAAAGAGCTTTTGATAAAAAGCAGTTGTAGGCCTGGGGAAATTTTACTAAATCTTTGAGAAAATCAGGTGGTCCAATAATGCTTAAATATTCTAGGGCATGTAGCAAGAAAGAAAATTCCCAAGAATTCCCATTCTTTTATGGAAGTAAATATAAAATTATCCCTAAATCCGGTACAAACTAGGCAAAAATAAAAACAAACAAAAGTCACTGTCTAACTTTATTTGGCATAGTAGTGCAAAAACCAGATATAAAATATTAGCAATCAGAGTCCATTAGACTTGAAATTTATTTCACAAATCTAAGAATGGTAAAATAATAGGAGAATCACTAAGGAAGTTATTCTACTACTGACTGTAAGGAGAAAAATCATATGACCAATTCAGACACTAAGAAAAATTACATGTTAAATTCAACAACAATTTAATAAAAAATCAACAGCACAGTAAAATATGACTAACATATAAAATCTTCTCAAAAATCCACAAGGAAAGATAGCCACCAAGTTGAAAGTGGGGGCCAAAAATGTTCCCAGAAAAGGAGAAATAAATGATTAAACACAAGAAGAGAAGCTCAACTTTACTTTAGCAAGACCCCCCAAGTTAAAGTTATTTCAAGATGCTCTTTTCACCAATTCAACTGGCAAAAGTCCTAAAGTTCGGTAGCATTCTGTTAGGGATGCTTTGGAGAAACAGGCATCACATATTGCTGGTGGGAATATGAATTGGTATAACCCCTGCAGAGGGCAAATCAGCACCATCTATCAAAATTACGTATGTATATACCCTTTGACCCATCAATTATACATTTGGGAATTTATCCTCCAGTTACACTTGCACACACTTGAAATGATGTCTGTACACAGTTATTCATTAGCTTGTTGTAAGAGGAAAAAAAGGTAAAAAGCCTAGATGTCCATCTGTCACAAACTGGCTAAAAATCATGGTATATCCATACAATATAATACCAGGCAACTATAAAGGCATAGTCACAGTTCCTGTATATGGATATAGAAAGACTGCCAGTGTACACCAAGTAAAACAAACTAAAAAGCCCACAATGTGTCAAACAATGTGTATGTTAAGTTGCCTTTTGTGTTAAAAGGGAAATATATATATATACACACATATATACAAATATATGAAACGTGTGCATGTGTTAGATGAGCAATTTCCTACAGTTTTAGGAAATAGTGTGGCAAATGTTGGGCTGCGCCTACTTTTCCAGATTGCCCAACCGCTTCTTTTCCCTTCAACACACAGCCTACTCTAACCACATATTCTCTCCTTTAGTTGGACTGGGCCACTTAATAGCCTCTGGTTCTCTTTGTGCCTCTATTGTGCCCTCTGCCTAAAGCACCAAGACACCCGCTGTTTGTCAGAAGGGCCACTCATCCTTCAAGAAGGTCCAGTTCCAAAGACTCAGCTACACTTAGGAGAGAGAGAATGGCTTCCTTCTGTGGGCTCATATGCACATTCCTCTTTGTCAGATTGTACTGAATTTTTAAAAATTTTTTTATTGAAGGAAAATTGTTTTACAGAATTTTGTTGTTTTCTGTCAAACTTCACCATGAGTCAACTGTAGGTATACGTATATCCCCTTCCTTTTGAAACTCTCCCATGTACTGAATTTTTTGCTTAGATACGTAACATCCCAAGAACACCACGAGAAATTCAAGGACAGAAGTAATGTGTTATATTTACTTTTGCATCCCCAGGACCTATCTGGCCCAGATTATGCTCATAATAAATATGCTTTTGAATGGGAGGGGTAAACAAGCCACACGTCCATCAGCAAATGAACGGGTTAACAAAATACAACATATACCTACAACAGAATATTATTCAGCCTTAAAGGGAAAGGCAATTCTGACACAGCCTGCAACATGGATAAACCCTGGAAACATATTAACTGAAATAATCCAGATCCAAAAGGACAAATGTGTACTGTGCTTAGTCATTCCATTGTGTCTGACTCTTTGTGACCCCATGGACAGAAGAGCCTGGTGGGCTCCAGTCCATGAGGATTCTCCAGGCAAGAATAATGGAGTGGGTTGTCATGCCCTCCTCCAGGGGATCTTTCCAACCCTGGGATCGAACCCAGGTCTCCCGCATTGCAGGTAGGTTCTTTATCATCTGACCCCCCAGGGAAGCCCAAGAATACTGGAATGGGTAGCCTAGCCCTTCTTCAGGTGATCTTCCCAGCTCAGGAATTGGACCAGGACGGATTCTTTACCAGCAGAGTCACACAAATATTTGAAATCCATATGACTTTTCCAGGATAAATATTAGAAACTTATCTGAGTAGTCAAATTCATAAAGACAGAAAGAGAATGATGGTTGCCAGGGGGTCAAGGGAGGATGGAATGGATGCTTGAATGGGAACAGAGTTTCACTTTGGAAAGATGAAACGTCCTGAAGATAGATGGTGGTGATGGTTCCACAACAATGTGACTGTAGTTAATGCCACTGAGTCATTATTCTCAAGAACACTTTTATAGCCTGTTCCCAAAGATGGTAAATACTGCACCTTGTGTCCCTGTTTTTCTGTCAAGATCACTTCTACCACTAGAAAACTTTCTCTTGAGACTTAATAGAAAGCTGTCATTGAATAGTCACTAAGATCTTGGTAAATATGCTACACCATTCATTTGTCAATAAATATTGATGGCCAGCTAGGCGGCAGACATAAGGTGCTGGGGATAGAGGTGAGAAAGACAGACCTCTTTTCCTCACCTCAAGAAGCATCCACACAACACTGAGTCTTCAGACCTTGAGGAACTTTGAAGACCCTCTGCCTCTAGTTCTCCCAGTCCGGGGGGCCACCCTCTCTGCTGTGCTTCCCTTTATTCTGTGTAGTTTTCGCTTGGTATACCAAGTGTCTGTTAACACTCCCCAGCAGAGAACCTTTTTCCTTAAAACAAAACACAAAATGTTTATGAAATACATTGCCTGGGTAGAAACGCATTGCTCATTTTCACGTTTTATTTTCAAGTTGGTTATTGCCGGGATACAGAAGCACTATTGATTTTTGTATCTTGATCTTGAGTTTAGCTATCTCACTGAACTCTGTTATTAGTTCTAATAGTGTGTGTGTTGATTCCTTCGGTTATTCTGGGGAGATGATCATATCATTTGCAGATAATGTCCATTTTATCTCTTCCCTTCAAATCTTTACAAGTCCGATTTCTTTTTGTTCCCTCATAACATTGGCCATGACCTTTCAAACAAAACTTCCCCCTAAACCCCCATAAAGTACCAAAAAAGTGGATTAACTTTATGATATGGAAATAAAAGATTTTTATTCAAAGAAACCATGAACAAAGTTACTAAATGTTAGACTAGAAGATACATGCAATATCTAAAACAGCAAGGGATTATTGTTTCTAGACTATGTAAGGAATTTCTGCATATCAATAAGAAGAAAATGTCAACCCAATGGAAAAAGTGATCAGAGGATCTGAATAGTAATTTATAGTTGAGAAAATTCTAAAGCTAACAAGCATATCGAAGAGATGCTTAAAATCCTTAATAATCAGAGAAGTGTAAATTACAACAATAATGAGCTATTGTTATATATTAGACTGGCCGAGTTAGAAAGCTGCTGCTAAACGTTGGAGGAAATATGGGGATATGAGAATGTAATCCATCTCTTAAGGTAATGTGACCAGTGCAGCAATTCTGAATAGTAATTGGCTAGCTTTATCAATAACATCAAATATGCAGATGACACCACTCTTATGGCAGAAAGTGAAGAGGAACTAAAAAGCCTCTTGATGAAAGTTGGGCTGCCGTCTATGGGGTTGCACAGAGTCAGGCACGACTGAAGCGACTTAGCAGCAGCAGCAGCAGCTTTAAGTCAGCTTCTAAAATGCATATGATCAAGGGTATCCCCAGCTCCCATACACGCTCCTAAGTGGACATGTGCTAGGAAGTGCATGGTAACCTTGTCTGCCACGTTGAGGAGTTGAAGGCGTTTGGGTTGCCCATCTTTGAATGAGTGTATAGATAAAATATGGTGAACGCAAACCATGGAGTCTCATGCATCACCTGGGAAAACAGTCTAGATGTGTCCTGGGTCTTAAAGGTATAGTGCTAAGTGAGGAAAATTTTTTAAAAGTCTACAATGTCTCAACCAATATCATTTATATGAAATTCAATTCCATGCATACAAATCAAGAGTACATATTTTGCAAGAACATATATGAATAAAAAAAGCAAGCCCATGTTAAGTGCATCAAAATTAAAGCAATGCTGAGAGGCCAGAAGGTTCCGGAGAAAGAGATGACAGGAGCCAAGCTGATGTCTCAGAAGGGTCACGTGGGGCTTCTAGCTCAGCCAAAGCACCATCTCAGAGTTATCTCAAAGGTGCCCACAAGAAGCGGCCCAATCACACTTCATGTCATGAGATGAGAGCCTGTGATTAGCAGTTACAAACTGGTATATTTAGAATGGATAAACAACAAGGTCCCACTGTAGAGCACAGGGAACTATATTCAATATCCTGTGATAAACCAGAATGGAAAAGCATACATATACATATATATATGTATCACTGAGTCACTTTGCTATACAGCAGTGATTAGCACAATATCATAATTCAACTATACTTCAATAAAAAATTAAAATATCAAAAATTGAAAAATATTTTAAAAGAGTAAGGTGGAAAAAAAAAGCATAATAAGAATGAGAGAAGAGCCTTTTTGCCTACTCCCTACCTTGTAAAGAAAGGGAGGGGTGGCAAGCAAGTGAGGAGGAGGGCAGAAGCTTTCTCATCCTCCTCGCCACCCTCAGGCCTCTGCCTTCCCTGTGTCATCCTGCTCACAAAGCGCGAAGGACTCAGAAAGGCGGCCTTGTTTCCTGATCTGGCCAGGATCCAAAACCTCACGTGATAAGTTAGGCCAGGCCTGGAGTCCAGAGCCCAGTGCTGTATTCATTGTGCATGGAGGGGTACCTGGTTCTCAAAGATCTGATTCAGAGAAAATAAATAATTGGCCTCAGAAGCTCATTAGTCAGGCAGGGAACACACCCAGCCTTCTCTCTGTCACTTTTCTAAGCCACATCATTTGACAATGTGGCAGGTTGGGGTTGCACCCCTCATGTCAACGGAGGCCCGCCAGAAACCCGGGGCTGCCAGAGCCGGGCCATGTTGGAGACGGCATTTTTATTAATGTCTGTCAAGGAGACTGGTGGCTTAACAGGCTGACTGTTAGAGATTATATATTGACCTGGCTTCCTGAATGTATTCTCGGCTGGTTAGGGATTGTTACATACAAGTTCACTGGAAAGTTAGCCAGCCTGCTGCTCTCAAAATACTCTTAGGGTTGAGGGGAGCAGAGAGGTGACTCCTGTCTCTGGGCAATTTGGAAAGCAGGAACCGGAAAGAATAATAAATGTGGTGAAAATGTATCCACCGCAGGGAGTGGGTCTGGGATCAGGGACTGGACAAGAATCCAGAGTAAAGCCTTCCTAAACACAGTGGAAAGCATGGACGGACCCATGTGCTAACTTAGGGCAGTTCGCTTGCCCAGCAAGTTCCAGGCAAGTCCCAGGGGAATCAAGTGAGTTCAAGATGAACAAGTTTGGTGCCCACAGCTAAGTGATCAGACTTTATCCTAGGATAATGGCTCAGGGCCTGAAGGGCAGTGGCACCTCCCACCTGTGTGGCCATCTGCAAAGAGGCAGGCAAGAGGTTGGGGAGTGTAGGTTACATGCTTCTGCTGGCAGAGTGGGAGCTCTGATTGCAGAATGGTACATGCCAGAAACAAGTGGAGGAATGTCACCAGTCTGGGTGCGGACTGGAATGCTTGGCTTACTCAAATACAGACTTTGGTAAGAATTTAGAAGGAAAGTTGTGCAGAAGCTTGGTCAGCAACCCAAGTCCAAATCCACTCACAGGAGCATCTTTTCTGGATGCCATAGGTCTTGAGTGGTCACCCTTCATTAGCAGCTACCAAGCTTTCAAAGAACATGAGAGTAATTAAGCATGGTTGTCCTGGACCCTGGGATGGGGAGACTTGGTCTAGCAGTGCCTCCTGATTCCCACAAGTCTCTAGAGAAGGATGCTTCATCTGTGGTCCCTGGAATGCCACTGGGAAGCTACCACGGTTTCACACTGAAAGGAACCAAAGAGCTGGGCCACCCCATTCCATAGATGGATGAATAAAAATCAGTCCTGCAAATCTGCCCTAATGTTCATTTGCAACAGCTGCCTGCAGTTGGGAAACCAGATCTACTTTGTGGCATCCTTGACTGAAGACGATCTGTCTGGGACTTGGCAGCCTCTCCCACCATCATCCTACCCCCGAGGCAGTCACACAGGCAGTTCGTGTGGGTCACGTACAGCCCAGAGTCCCTGAGTATCAGAAACTCCAGGCGCTCAAGTGACAATCAGAAGACATGGCCTGAGTGGCATGGTGACACCCCCGACATGCCAAGCTTGCACCCGAGCCTTGGCTTTGACTCGCAAAGAATTAAAGTCAACATGTGTCTGGGCATCAAATCAGAGAGAACTGTCAACTCTTTGAGCTTGTCAGTTCTGTGGCACTAAAATTTCCTTCTTAAAACAGTATCCAATTTCAAGTGTAAAGGAAGAGAACGGATAATACAGATGTTTCATGGATTTTGAAGTATCAAGAGTCTAAAACTATCACTTTTACTTTATCAGCCACCTTGGAAAAGTTCAAAGCATTTTTCATGAATGTTTTCATGCAAAATTTCACAAAAGCAGGCGGGAAAAATGAGATCCTCATTTTAAAGACAAAAATGAAGGGACGGCTAGAGATCGGCAGACCCTTAGCCTCTTTCTTCTACATGTCAATCCCCAATCCCAACGGTCAGCATTACATTTTTAAAGCAGTGTCCCTAGATGGGCCAAGCTGTTCTGGACCTTCCAAGACTGGAGAAACAAACACAGAAGCCAGGCACTGAGGGGACAGGTGGCTTTGTGCCCAGTAGAGGCGTGACAAGCCAGAATGCTCTAGGCCTAGAAACAGCTGGACCAGCTCTGGCCTATCCTGCCATGAAGAATGTGGACCTCAATGAAGCCAGATAATCTGATTTTTAAAGAGAAGATGTAAATTTAATAGCTTTTGGATAAAATTCAGTGATTTTTTAACTTTTGAAAAAAAAGTCATTGCAAGCAAAAAAAAAAAAAAAATCACATCTGTGAGCCAGACACTGCCCAAGGCAGCTGGTTTGCAACCTCAACCTGGGATGTACTGCCACTGATGGCAATTTCTATCTGTGTTTAGGAGAGAGAGAGAGAGAGAAAAAAAAAAAAGAACTCCTATTTTAAACCACAAAGACTGCAAACACATCTGCCTGCTAGGGGACCTACACCATTTTTCTCCAGTTTGAAATATTTTCTAAGAAAGACACTGATAGTTTTGGGCCATGAGTCCCTGTTGTCACCATCTTCAGATATAGTCTGAAAGGGGCAAGTAGATTTTTAAAATTCATTTTTATAGAAGTTTAGTTGAATTACTATGTTCCGTTAATTACTGCTGTACGTATATATATCATGGAATACTACTGAGTCATAAAAAAAGGATGAAAGAATGCCATTTGCAGCAACCTGGATGCAACTAGAGATTATCATATTCGTCATACTAAGTGAGAAAGAGTGTCAGAAAGAGAAAGGTGAGTAAATTTTTATCTGCTTAGGAAAGAGAGAAGAATGTAGGGTTTGGCTGTCTGAGCTCTGCTGCAAATAAAGCTCCTTTCTTGTTCCTGTCCAATCTTCCAGGAAAGTTTACTGTCTTCGCCTGCTTTTGCTAAGTTGAAGCAGGGGAGTGCCCCACACCTGTGTCGATGTGAACAGGAAAGAGTCACCGGGCAAGTCTCCAAATGCCTCAATGAGAAAAAGAAGTGGGAGAA
>SJYX01022417.1:411650-428188 GCA_006410675.1 Oreotragus oreotragus
AAAACAATTAAAACAGCTGCAAAGGGAACATACTATGCCCACCCGCAGTCTGGCTACCGTCATCTCACATAACCAGATCAGTTTATTTGGTTAAAGCAATGTGAACTGTAACCCTGAATAATTTATTGAACTATTGAACCACTTGGAAAATAATTGAAGCTTGAGCCTAGTTTTACATAACAGATTTAAACTGGAGGGAAATGTATTAGCAAGATCTCAACCTCTAGAAAGAGAAAAGGCAGCCAGGGAGCTGACAGTCCTTATCATAACACACAGTTGTATAAAGCATTTCTAACCGGCCACTGTCTTTGGCAATGACTCAAGAGCCCCGCTCCAGCTGGGCCTGACCACAGAGGGAAGGGAGCTGAAATGTGAGAGGAAGAGGGGCACTGCCAAAATGAGAAGGGACCCCAGAACTTGAGGAGCTGGGGCACAGGAATGTCTCTCATCCACAGCATTGCGTCTGGACACTGACCTATAATCTAAGGGTCTCCTGAAGATGGCCTAGGGAATGTTAGTCGTGCACAAGTAACATGGGCTCCACTCACAGGGAAAGGAGGTCTCAGCTCCACCTGGTTCTGTGCCTTGATGAGACAACATCTGCTGTGCCATGTGTACATCTGGGCCCATGTGATTAAAGGGGCATCGCTAAACTAAGGAACCCAATAATTAGCATTCAGAGTGGAGGAGGAGTTCCAACTGCACGCAAGCACAATCAGTTGAGGAACACACTCTCTTCTCATTATAAAACTTTCCTCATAGTACAAGTATTTTGATACATATATTATAGTTAAGAAAATATAGAAAATACAGATAAATCAGAAATCACAATAGCAAAGTCAGAGGTGTACATCCTTCAAGGTTTTACATACAGCATTATAAGTTGTTTGGAAAATGGAGGTCATGTGATTCCATAATCTGTTTTTTAAATTAGCAATACATATTGTTATTATATATAACAATATATGTCTTGAATAGGCAAATATTTTTGTCTATAAAATGTATGTACAAAATGTACGTACAAAATGCCACATGGCATTCCTGTACTGTCATTTACTAATGAGTGCAGGTTGATTCTGATTTTCTTATTTATATACCATGATGCTGGTATGATAAAAAGCAGAAAGACATTTTACTAATGAAGCAGCCTTTATGCTTTCTCTCTTAATTCTCCAGCTCTGGAGGGGAGATACTACTAATTTCTCTATTTTATAGAGGAGAAAAATGAACTTACAGATTTTTAGGTAACTAACTGGCTATGACATCCTGGGCTAGGATCAGAGCTGGAATTTAAACCCAGGCCTGTCTGATGCTGCAGCCAAGATTGTAATTACCACAATCCACTGCTGTCTACACACATCTATTGCAATTTTCCTGACTACTTCCTGAGGTTAAATGCCTGAATGTAAGACAGGCTGGTACCTGGGACCTGGGACCCTTTGCTGCAAAGCTTGCACCTGGGCAAATGTCTCTTCAAGCAACACAATACAAAGAAACTATAAGGAACTGAAAATAACTGCATGCATGTGCAATTGGGGCAAATTATGGACAAGAAGATACAAAAAGACAAAAAAGCCCAACTGCAGCTTCTGGAGAGCTGGGAGCCAAGGCAGGGTACTGCACATGGCACCTGCATACAACACCACCAAAGGCAGACCAGCTAAGCTAAACCTCTGGCCCAAACCCTGGACCCCTACCTTCACTCTGTATAAGGAGCCAGCTCACCCTTCCTCGAGAAGCAAGGAAACCTGTGGTTTGTTCTCACTCCCTCCTCCTGTAGCTGGGGCCCAAACAAGTCTTGCCTAAATTTATCTTGTGGCTTCTGATCAATTTCTATGGATTAAGGAGGCCAAGAACCCTATATACTTACTGGGACAAAGAAAATTAGAACTTTTAAATCTAGGAAACGGAAAAAGAAGTCATCGCATTCAGAGATCAGTAGGCTCATGGGGTGGCTGCATGTTGATTCATTCTGGGCTCACCCACCAGCCCATGGGAACAGAGAGTCTTAAGGTGGATCACAAGCACTCTGAAATTGAAGGGTCTCCCTTGTGAGAACACCCTCTCCAAAGCATTCCAGCACAGCTCACAGAGGTCTCTGGTAGAGATGCCAGCCCTGGGCAGGAGACGGAAGACGAAGACCTAGCACCCTCTCCAATCCTCCCATTCTATGATACCACCACTCATTGGCTAGCCTGTACTATAATTACAATATAACATTGAGGGAGTCTTTATTTATATGCCATAGTTACTAAAGCAGTGTTTCAAAACTATTTCTATAAAAGAAAAGTCATCTTTGATCTCTTAAAAATATGGGGGTAGGTGGTAGAGGAGGAAGGGATGAACCCATATATGGATATGTGTTCAATTGGCCCAAAATGCAAAACTGGCTTCTGTTTTCAATTAGGAGCCTTTGTTCCCTGGAAGTGGTCCGTCCTCCACCTTGCCTGCTGCCCTGCCTGCGTTACTCATGGAAGTCATGCATTATTATAACTTAATTTGCGTATTCACCTGGAGAAAACTGTGATGTGGGTACCAGAAGAGACACAGACTGCTTAGCCTAAGTTGGCCTTTTCTCCCTTCTATTCTAATAGATCTTTTTTTTTTTTTTTTTCTTTTTGTCACTCAAAATGAGTGTCTGATGTACTAGCATAAATTGTTAAAAGCAGTTTTAGGTAAAGGAAGAGAGAGTAAAGTGGAGATTTTTTCACAAAAGCCAACCTCAATTTATGTCAAAGAGGGTTAAAAGACCTTGGGATTAAAGCAATAAACTTGCTGCTGTCAAAGCTAAAACCCGCTAACAATTTAGTGCCAGACGCATGTTGTTCAATATCATTTCATATTATATTATGTCACAAAGAGCTGACGGTTCTGCATCACCCTGACAAGGCTGATTTACTCTGAAGAATTCATCGACATTTTGCACAGTCAAAGCTGACTTCATTTTGTTTGGATGGACGGTGGGAAATGTCTCTGTACTTGAGTTTGAATATTAGTCTGAAAATCATTCTTGGATTAAAGATTCAGGAGACCATAGGTCCACAGCTTAGCAAAGCCAGGTCTTTGAAAGAAAGGAACAGACTTTTTATTGCTCTCATTGACCAAGTATTTAGACCAAAAATTTAATAAAACTCAAAAGAGGTTAAATTAGATTTTTTTGGCATCCCTTAAAGTATATGAATTGTTAACCAACTCTTCAGAAAAATAAAATCATACTAGAAGATCTCGCCTGATCCAGACATGAATAATTTATAAATTTCTTAAGAGATGCTAAATCACCTTAGTTCCTTGATTATGTGTATTCATGATCCCCTTTGCCCACTTCCTTTTACCAGTTTAAAAAAAAAAAAAGGATAGTTACAGTGAGTGCAATGTCAGGGTATCTCCTGGTTCAAAGATTATGGGACAATGGAAAAAGTCAGTGAGACAAAAGATCCTTCTTGGGACAACACAGAGGGGAAATATGCACCTGAAATTATATGACTGCTCCTTGAAGAGTGTCAATCAGGGCAATTTTAAAGTCAAAGAAACAAATATACTGTATAAAGTGACTGGTATAATTGTCTACCACATATGAAATATGTATCTCTATTTATAAGCTTAGTTATAAAAAAGTATGCAACAAAAATTAAGAGTGTTTATTTCTGAGTGGTGACATTGGGGGCAACAGGCGATTCTTTTCATCTTTATGGGTATTTTCAGCTTTTCTTAAAATGTACATGACTTAGCTTTGTTTAAAAAGGAAATCAGAAAAGTCATAAAACTTTATTAAAGGAATTCATTGTCCAAAGCTACGCCACAGTAAATGTCTTTGTAAAGTATGGTCTGTAAATCAGAACAAGACATCCCTAATTTAACAGACTCAAAAACTGAAGTTTTCAAATATTGCTTTCCCTAATGTCTGGCCTGTATGGTGGTCGATTCGATAACCCACAGGAGGGTAACGGTGAAAATGCTTCCCAATTAGGTGTCTGGGATTCTGTGCTGGGCGTCCCCAGGGCTGCTGTGTGTGACTGACACGCTATAAGAAGGCCCAACTCTGCCACCAAAGGATGCTGAAAGGCCTTGACAGGTGGTCAGAACAATTTCAGGTGACAGTCAGAACTGAAGGGTCCCAGAAAAGGGAGGTGTGCATGCGTGCAATCATGTGTGTATTCTCTCTTCTACATTTAGGAAAAGAGACTCACCTCAGCCTTGCCCAGCTTCTCCCTCCGAGGCCTCAGATGCACCATCTCGTCCTTCCATCCTCTGGCGGGATCTCGGCATCACCCACCTCTCACCTGAGCTTCACCACAGCCTCCCCCACAGCCCGAGGGGACACCCTGTCAAGGCCACTTTCTTAGGTATTTTTCCTCCCCAAATATTAAGTAAATAAAAGTGCTATGTCTGCAAAGCAACAGTGGACCCAGAAAACAGAAAGCAGCTTGGCCTGGCCCAGTTATCTGGACTCAGTTTCCCCCACTGTGTGAGGAGCATCTGCTTTGCAGGGCTGGCATGCAATCTGAAGGCATATGGTATGTACTGGGTACCTGCTGTGCCAAGTAGGGGTAGCACCATGGGATGAGGGGCTACCCCTGAACCCTAGGGTTCTCTCCATCTAGGAATGAAGTACAACCAGGGTCCAGATGTGAACGGTCTGAAAGAGAAGCAAAAGCAAGTGGGGGTGCAGACCCACAACCTCCCTGGGGGGAACGCCAAGGAGGGCTCATGGAGAAGTGAGCTGTAGAGGATGAGGAAGCAACTGCCTGTGAAACACGTCGATGTGCAAGGCAGTTGTGATTAGGAGATGAACAGTGACAGTTACCCGTCAAGTGAGGCAGAATAATCTCCTGCCTCACAGTAATTCCACACGGCTGAGGAGATGGCAGTTAAACAGTCCCCAGCCCTCTCCCTCCCAGGAGAAGCAAGCCCTAGGGCTCAACCTTGTCTCTCTTTTGCACATCCCATCCTGTTTCTTTGACTGTGTTTCTGTTCCAGGACCCTTTGTTTCCCAAAAGACTAAGCCGCTGCTGCCACCCATGGCTTCTCCACCCAACCCGCAGGAAGCATCCTGTTCACATTCGGGCCAATCTCACCTCTGCAGCACCTGAGGCTCTTGGCCGCCAGTGGGAGGAGACCAGGATGAGGCCAGTGCCACAGAGCGACAGGAGTTCAGAAGGATGTAGACTCAGGCATCCTCATTGACCACTGGTTCCTGCCTGACCCTCTGTGAGGAACACAGCTCCAGGACCAGCAACTGCCCTCCAGGCCTTCCCAGAGTGGGTTGGAAGCAGAAATTGGCAACAAATCTACAGCTCAGAGCACAAAAGTGCTGGGATGCATAGAGAGGAGCTTCCAAGCCTGGGTCAGAGAAAGGTGCTTAGGTCAGGAGACATCTGACCTGGCTGTCCATAGTGGACCTGCCAAGGAAAGCCAAGTCCAGAGCAGGATGCAGCCAGAGAATTATCAAGAATTTATGGAGTGGTTTTGTGGGGGAAGGGATGGAAGATAGACCTGGAAAGGCAGAGGTAGCGTCCATATAGTCTAATGTTTTAGGGAATCTAGATTTTATCCTCTCGGTACCCTGAATCATTGAGGGAGTCTGGGCAGAGTTAAATGTACAATCAATTTATTGGGTTGGAAAGTACTGTAATTTGATTTGCATTTTCTTAATGACTACTAGGGCTTCCCAGGCGGCACAGTGGTAAAGAATCTGCCTGCCAGTGTATGAGACGTGGGTTTAACCCCTGACCCAGGAAGATCCCCTGAAGTAGGAAATGGTGACCCCTTCCAGTATTCATGCCTGAGGAGCCTGGCGGGCTACAGTCCATGGGGTCACAAAGAGTTGGATACAATGAGCACATAAGCCATGCCAACCACACAGTGACTGAGGTTGTTGAGCATCTTTCTATGTGCTTATCACTCACTGGTATTTTCTTGGAGGAAAGTCTCTTTAGACCCGTGGCAGATTCATGTCAATGTATGCCAAAACCAGTACAGTACTGTAAAGTAAAATAAAGAAAAAAATAAATAAACAAATAAAAGAAAAAAATTAATAAATAAATAGAACTTGGCATTAAAAAAAAAGAGCCTTTGCCTATTTTTAATTGAGTTATCTTTTATTATTGAATTATAATGGCTGTTTATATATTTTTGATAAATTCTCTTTGAAACTAAGCAGGATTCAGCAGGACCTTCCTGGGGACAGCCCCCTTGGTCCATGGCTTCTTATTTATAGAAAAACTTTAGCCTCATAGGCCTTCCCTTTCCTAAGAGAAAATTTAATCAGTTAATAGCTAGAGAAGTAAGAAAATATAGAAACAAAGGAAAGTAGTCAAGAAGGATAAAATACTAATAGTTTAACCATGAAACAAAGTCAAGGACACTTAATTCCATCTCACAACCTATAGATAATATCCTGATGCAAATACTTGAGTAGTTTTGCAGGAACTGAGCCCACACCCCTTATCACCAGGTGAAGGAAGCTGACACTTGCTGACCACCAGCACATAGACCTCAGGCCACTTGGAATCAGAAAACTGATGATTAAGATTCCCAAAATCTCACCATACTACCTCACCACCAACCAATTAGAAGAATGTACAGGAGCTGATCACAGACCCCATATCTCTCATCCCTAAAGTTGTCTTGAAAAACCCTTCCTCAAAAGCCATCAGGAGTTCAGGTCTTTTGAGCTGTAGATGTCTTTTCTCCTTGATTGTCACCCTGCAATAAATGTTGTACTTTCCTTCACCACACCCCAGTGTCAGTAGATTGACTTTGCTGTGCATCAGACAAGCAGACCCAAGTTCAGTTAGTGATACCTTATCAGATAAGTGATTTATACACACTCTTCCATTCATATTTCATCCCAACAATTGATGCAGCCTCTTGCTGGTCTCCTTCCTTTTTCTCTTGCTCCCCTACAACCCAGAAGCCAGCACAATCTTTCAAAATATAAATCAGGTTGCTTTTCTCCATGCAATATAATCTTTTAATAATGCTATTCTGATCAAGTCCCTCTCCTTCATAAAAAATAGGTGTAAGAAAGCAAACTTTTTCTCTGGCTTCCCATCACTACTGGGATAAGCTTCAGAGTCCTTTGCCTGGTTGGTAGGGTCTCAACAATACTGCCCCTCCCCATGTCTCCACCCCCCTTCCCATCACTTTCTCTCTCTTTGCACACTCATCACACCCACCCACACTAACTTGGGTGGTTCAGAATTCCCAAGCTCCTTCCCTTCCATTCCCTTTGTATTTCAGAAGGCTTCCTCTCTCCTCTTTCTCTGGTAAATCTCTTTCCATCTGTATCAGGTTAAATGGCACTTCCCTAGAGAGAATACCATGGATTCTCCAGTCTAACTTAGGTCCCTTTGACACAAGAAGGGCAGTGCCCATCACACTCATCACACTTTCCTTAGAGGAATTATTGATTGATGGGTGTTAGACTAAAAGCTTCAGAAGCACAAGGCTCGTTTCTTTTGTTTCCAGTACCAAACAGTGTCTGCAGAAGAAACTGGCAGAATTCAGATCCTCTCTAGGCACCAAGGGCCTGATGGAGGAGCTGAGGCCATAAGACCCCCTCTCAGAGTCCCATCTCTCCAGATGAAAGCAAACCAGAGAAAGCTTATTTTAAAAGAGCATTTATTATTATTTCTGTTCTGTTCTATATTACTTGCACACCATTATTCTCAACAGATTTGGAAATCACAGACTTACAATTTCACCCAAAGTCCTTGCTGACTTTTGGTGTTGAAAAAATTGCCATCACAATCACCCCACAATTCATTAGTGATCCATCAGCCTTTTGTTTCTCTTAAAGAACAAAGGCCCATGTTTCCTACAGTTTGGGAGAGATCCATTGCTTTCTTTTTTTAAGTTTTATTTTAAGAATGACTTTCTAAGAGGCCTTTGAAGTATAACATAGCCACCCTTGCTAAACATAGTGTTCTCGTGAATTTTCACCTGGGATCTGAAGGGAGTCAGGGATAGGGCTGAAAGGGATTTCAGTGGTCATCTTGGATGGGAAATAGGTCCAGAGGGTCATCGAGATTCACATGGACACTCTGTGATGGAGCTGGGACCACAGCCACGTCCCTGGGTGCCCACTCCATGTTCTTCCTCCTTTATATCCATTCACCCTTTGCCTGGAAATGTTACCCCTATTTCCTAGTTTTACCTTTGAGAAACTCCGTTTACCAACACTCTTGGCACTTTTCTTGAAGTTGTCCCATACAAGCTCAGAGGTGAATCGTGAGACCATGTTTCAGGCAACCAGTACTTTGCATTCACCTCTCCACAGGGATTGGTTTAGAGTTAGACATGTGAGCCAGTTAGAGCCAATGAGAGGTAAGCAAGTTGCCTGTGGGAATGCTGGTCAGAGGCTTTCTCTCCTTCTGCCCCAGGCTAAACCGGAGAGTGGGCAGAGATGCTGGAGCTGTTGCAGCCATCCTGTTACCGGAGATAAGAAATGGACAGGGCTTGGTCTGAAAACCCTGTCCCAGACCTAAAGCGGTTGGGCCTACAGGCAGCACTGCCGCTATCCTTTTAGTTATATGTTAGCTATATAACATATAGATATATGTTAAGTGTTAGGGAATTCCCTTTATTTCAGGTTCCGGCCACTTGCCCAGAAAGCATCCTGCTGAATGTAGTTTGCTGATTCCCTTATTTCCATGTCTCTCTCCAGAAGTAGGATTCAGTTGCAGGTCATGCAGCCACAGGCATGTGGAAGGTTGTCCACCGAAATGACCTGAGCATCTGCAGCCTGCTGTGGCCTACCCCACCTCACCCCTGACAACTTTCAGCTTCCTTGGCCACTTGTCTCTCAGCTGGAGTGTTCTTACTTTTTAGGGAGTTGAGTGGTCTCGTGTGACAATCTACACCAGTCTGCCTCCTCCGCCTCATTACAGCAACAGCCCTCCATCCCCCACCCCGCACACATCTGCTGGGATCACTGGAACTTGGAACCTGTACCCTCCGTCTCACCCTAGCCCTCCAGCCCTGCCCTCATTCACAGGGGAGCAGGAGGCCTGCTGGCCCCCCAGGCTCACTCCATCCCATGACGGCACCTCCTGCAGTCTCACGCCCCTGCCTCCACAGGTCAAAGGAGGACTCAGACATGCGTCTGTGTTGTCAGAGCCCCCTCCCTGAGGCTGTGCAATGAGGCTTTATACTCCCAGCAACATCCACTGAGAGCACTGCCCAAGTGGCCAGTCCCCATCTCCTGCTGGAGGCTCTTCAACCACTTAACACAGTTTTTCAATTTCAACGGCTCATACCCGTACATCTCCATCCCGGCGGATGGATTGCCATGGGAACTTTCCTCTCCAAAATTCTGATGAATGGCATTTTTATCCTGGAATGATCCCTAAGTTAAAGTGAGATTCACCAATATTCATTCTGAGATAATAGCATAGAGCACCAGATCAAAAATTCATGGCAAGCATACTCTGCAACATTCTCCCCCTTGAATGCAGGCAGAGCGAATGTCTGACTCTATGTATATGCATGCACACACACCTGCCACAGCATATCTGCATGTACGCAGTGCACGTGTGCACGCACATGTCTCCCACACGCAGCCCGTGGCGCACCCTTCTCCTTCAGACTCCGTTCAGTAGTATTTCAGGAAGTAACCGTTCCAGGGACTGGCTGGGTGACAGGCTTTCTCCATCAAGGAGAAGGCAGATGTGAATTTGGAGGGAGAGAAGAGACAGTAGTGGGTGTCTGGTGTCTCCCATCTATTGCTGGCTAGAAGGGAAATCATCAATTCCACCGCTCACCCAAAACATGGCGTAATGTTGGTGAGCGGCAAACAGCCTGGGATGCCTGCTCTCTC
Organism: Oreotragus oreotragus; assembly: GCA_006410675.1. Classification (NCBI taxonomy): domain Eukaryota; kingdom Metazoa; phylum Chordata; class Mammalia; order Artiodactyla; family Bovidae; genus Oreotragus; species Oreotragus oreotragus. The sequence goes on from SJYX01022417.1 coordinate 421,471, forward strand.
CCATGCAAAGAAGCAGGGAGGATGGAATATAGGCTGGACTTGGGTACCAGGACTATACCAGCAGGACCTCAAAGTCCAAAGCCGATCCCACACAAGGGGGAGTGCTCAGCTCCAAGGAACTCTCCCAGGGTCTTAGGTGAGTATCTTTAAGTTAAACACAATTGTTGAAATAAAGAAGACTTTTCACAAATCATGATAGAGATCCTTGCCTCTCTCTCCCACGGCTAGCAAGAGACAGCCCTCTCTGTCTCACAAACCCTAAAGCCCCTTCTCTGGCCATCAATGAACCTTTCTTCTTTGTGTCATGCCCCGCATGACTGGCCCCACAAAGCCCAGGCCAGGAGCATTCCCATCTATTTCCTCCTTTCCTAGACTTATGCCTCTAATCTGTTTTATTCTGTCATTCCCATGACTTGGAACACTGATGCAATGTGAATAGGGAGTAGGGGGACTGTGGATGGTCCCCTTTTCTGACCATCTTCCAGCCATAATAATTCATCATCACCTACCAGCAAGCAGCCACCATGCTCCATGGCAAGAAGGCACAGCACATTTAGCAGTGGCATGAAAACACTTGGCTTCTGTTTTTTGTAATATATATATACATATTTTTCTTTTCTTCCTCCTTGTGATCCACAAGAAAGAGAACCCTAAATCCCCATACCCTGCCATGTTACGAGTCTTCTGTCCCTAACTGTGCTTCTGGGTTGCTCTTGGCCAGTCTTTGGAAGGAAATGCTACCTGGTCTTCCAGACTTTGTGGTTTATCACCTTGGTTGCCTCTTGCCAGGTTTGCTGTGTCATGAGAGCAGTTTCTTATTTACTATGGGGAAGCAGAGTGGTGATAATTAGAGCTGGGATTTTTTGCTTATATACATATTTATGTATAAATACAAGACACATAACTGGCCTTTTCAGCTTCCTAAAATATTCTTCAACCAAGATGTTCATCAACCCCACTGGTGGCCCAGGGCTGCGTGGGTGGGTGCTGTGCCCCACATTTTCTGAGCACTGTTGACAANAAGAGACAGTAGTGGGTGTCTGGTGTCTCCCATCTATTGCTGGCTAGAAGGGAAATCATCAATTCCACCGCTCACCCAAAACATGGCATAATGTTGGTGAGCGGCAAACAGCCTGGGATGCCTGCTCTCTCCCATGCAAAGAAGCAGGGAGGATGGAATATAGGCTGGACTTGGGTACCAGGACTATACCAGCAGGACCTCAAAGTCCAAAGCCGATCCCACACAAGGGGGAGTGCTCAGCTCCAAGGAACTCTCCCAGGGTCTTAGGTGAGTATCTTTAAGTTAAACACAATTGTTGAAATAAAGAAGACTTTTCACAAATCATGATAAAGATCCTTGCCTCTCTCTCCCACGGCTAGCAAGAGACAGCCCTCCCTGTCTCACAAACCCTAAAGCCCCTTCTCTGGCCATCAATGAACCTTTCTTCTTTGTGTCATGCCCCGCATGACTGGCCCCACAAAGCCCAGGCCAGGAGCATTCCCATCTATTTCCTCCTTTCCTAGACTTATGCCTCTAATCTGTTTTATTCTGTCATTCCCATGACTTGGAACACTGATGCAATGTGAATAGGGAGTAGGGGGACTGTGGATGGTCCCCTTTTCTGACCATCTTCCAGCCATAATAATTCATCATCACCTACCAGCAAGCAGCCACCATGCTCCATGGCAAGAAGGCACAGCACATTTAGCAGTGGCATGAAAACACTTGGCTTCTGTTTTTTGTAATATATATATACATATTTTTCTTTTCTTCCTCCTTGTGATCCACAAGAAAGAGAACCCTAAATCCCCATACCCTGCCATGTTACGAGTCTTCTGTCCCTAACTGTGCTTCTGGGTTGCTCTTGGCCAGTCTTTGGAAGGAAATGCTACCTGGTCTTCCAGACTTTGTGGTTTATCACCTTGGTTGCCTCTTGCCAGGTTTGCTGTGTCATGAGAGCAGTTTCTTATTTACTATGGGGAAGCAGAGTGGTGATAATTAGAGCTGGGATTTTTTGCTTATATACATATTTATGTATAAATACAAGACACATAACTGGCCTTTTCAGCTTCCTAAAATATTCTTCAACCAAGATGTTCATCAAGCCCACTGGTGGCCCAGGGCTGCGTGGGTGGGTGCTGTGCCCCACATTTTCTGAGCACTGTTGACAACAGGCCGAGGGGAATGTTTGTGAATGGTGAGTTATTCCTAGCTCCCTGTCTGCCTAGAAGAGGGAGAAGCCACATTCCATGCCTTGAAGCCACACTCATCCTCCTCTCTCTTCTCTCAGTCCCAGCGTGAATATTCTAATCCCTTCAAGGATAAAAGGGGAGGCAAGGCTTTGCTATTTCCAATTCCAAAAGTGTTGAGGATGAAGTTGACACATTCTTAAGGAAGAAGAAGAAGTGGAGGGGTGCCTCTGCCAGAGTAGAGACTAGATGAGAGGCATTGTGAGATAAGGATACCACCATGTGAACAGAAGCATTTGTAGGGAGGGGCTCTGTGTGGGGGAAGGGAGCTGTGGGCAGAGTAGTTAACAGAATCTTAGCCATTTCCGACTCTTGTGGGAGAAGGCGAGGGTGGGATGATTTGAGAGAATAGCATTGAAACATGTATATATCATATGTGAAACAGATCGCCAGTCCAGGTTCGATGCATGAGACAGGGTGCTCAGGGCTGGTGCACTGGGATGACCCTGAAGGATGGGATGGGGAGGGAGGTGGGAGGGGGATGCAGGATGGGGAGCACATGTACACCCATGGCTGATTCATGTCAATGTATGGCAAAACCACTACGATATTGTAAAGTAATTAGCCTCCAATTTAAATAAATTAAAAAATAATAGTAATCAAAAAAATTACAGGGAGGAAAAAATGAAGAGTATGGTAGTAAGAGACACGATCTGCTGTACATAAAACAGATAAGCAACAAAGATTCACTGTATAGCGCAGGGTATAGACATCATACAATAGAATGTAAGCTATAATGGAATATAATCTGAAAAATTAACACTGAATCACTTTGCTGTACACCTGAAACTAACACAATGTTGTGTATCAAGTATATTTTAATCGATAATAAAATACAATGTCTCTTTCTCACTCCCCAGCTCAGGGATGTTGAAATAGGAATAGGAAACCCACTTTCCAATGGGTTCCACCTCCTCCCCCTACTTCAGCAAAGCATCCCCAAGTGCACTGAAAGCTTTCTGCAGGTGAAGAGAGGGAGAAAACAAAGCTGAAAATCCTCAAAGTCAGCCTCAGCGTGAATTTGAGAGATCTCGGAAATAGCCCCCAACTAAGGAAATGGCAACCCACTCCAGTGTTCTTGCCTGGAGAATCCCAGGGATGGGGGAGCCTGGTGGGCTGCCGTCTATGGGATCACACAGAGTTGGACACGACTGAAGTGACTTAGCAGCAGTAGCAGCACCTTTAAAATGGAGGGGGTTGGACTTGAATTGCCAGGTAAAATAGGACACTCAGCTAAATTTGAATTTCAGATAAGCAATGAATAATTCTTTAGTATAAGTATGTCCCAAATATTTCATGGGACATGCATGTACTAAGAATTTACTCACTATTTATTTGAAATTCAATTTTAATCGGCCATCTTTTCGTTGGCCGGTTTTTCCTTTTTTGAATCGAGATCAGGCAAAATTTCCAGGGGTTCCTTGAGTTCTGCCATTCTCCCCATTCGGTCTTCACCCTGAAGAGAGGCAGGAGAGAGTCGCCGTGCCACGGCTGAGGGAGATAAACACACAAGAGGAGTGTCCTTGCATGAGTGCTGTCCTCTCGAGGAAGGCAAACAGGCAAAACAGGGATGGACTGGGAGTCTGGGATTAGCAGTTGCAAACTATTATATATAGGATGGATAAGCAACAAGGTCCTACTGTATATCACAGGAAACTATATTCAATATCCTACAATAAACTGTAATGGAAAAGAACATGAAAGAGAAGGTATATATGTGTGTGTATATATATATCTGAATCCATTTTCTGTACAATATAAATTAACACAACATTTTAAGTCAACTATACTCCAATAAAGTAAATAAATAAAACTAAGTGGGTCAACATTTGTTAAAAACATGTAGGTTGTTGGCAGTAACTCTGATCCACTGGGTCTGGACACCCCAACCTGCAGAGTCTAGGCCACCCAATGTCAGGGAGCAACTGGGAAATACTAATTCATTGTTAAAAAGATAAAATTCTGTGTAATCTGTCTTGGTAACCCAAGAAACTGGCACTTACACCAGAGAGGGGGAAAAAGAAAGGCTAATACTCTGTGTGACAAATTGTATTCATTTTTTTTCCCTAAACCACTAATTATTTTACCTGTATGAAATTCCTCTATTATTTTCACTGCTGGAAAATCACAGGGTGGTAAGTGCTGCTAGTACCTGTCACAGACAAGGCGTAAACAATGCAAGACAATAAAACCTCATAGAGCACCGCATGCACAATAGTGGCTTGTTGCGCTCACCAGTGAAACAAAACATCAAAGCTAAAAACATGAACCAATGGTAGCCTGAAAAAAGGAGTGCGCCAAGTGAGTTTGAAGACTGAATCCTAATATTCCCAGACAACAGACTTTACGGATAAGAGAGAGTCGGGGGGAAGGTCCTGGAGAAGGAGGCTAACAAGGAGCTGTCAAGATGGGAATGAGCTGCTCACCAAATGGGTAGCACTGTCCTGCACATCTGGTTAGCACTTTACAGTTTACAAATTGTTCCTTCCTCCCAGCTGCATGAAATAGGACAAAACCCTCCAGGAACTGACTCATGGAGAAGCCTGTGATTTGACCAAGGGTACTAAGATTTAAGGCAGAGATGGTGAATATATATAAAGCAGAGACCACAATATCTTTAAAAATAGCTCGTGGAGTGCCCAGTCTAGTTGGAGGAATACCCATATATCAAATCACCACACTGATGAATGTCAAATTGGAAAAGGAGTTAAAGATAGAACTTGAGTCCATGAAAGCAGTGTTGGGGTTAGAAGGAAAATCTGACTTAGCCACAGGGCATGAAGGATGGTTCCCTTTTGGGGGTGACATGGAGCTGACATTAGAGGTTAATAGGGTGGGATCCTGGACAAAGTCTGGTGGCTCATATAGCATTAAATAAGGAGGTGAAATGGCAAGGAAAAGATTAGGCCAAGATGGGGTGTGTCAGCAGGGGCCAGATTGTTCCAGGCCTCAAAGGCCATGCCAAGAGTTTGAGAATTCTTGAAGTGGCGTTAAGCAAAAGAGTGCGAGCAGTTTCTTTTGTCAAGGCTTTTACGATGCTGTCATCTCCACTGTGTCACCATGATCCAGGCTCCAGAGCCTCACCTTCATTCACTGCAAGAGTTTAGGGATTCTGTAGTCTTCAAAGAGGGTTTGCTCTCAACAGACAAGCCAGATACAACCTAGCAAAGCTTCAATCGGAAGTGTGTCTCTCCCGTTGTTGGTCAATAGGCAATGCTGACCCCAGTGGGACAGAAGCTTAGTGGATGCTGCTGCATCTACTGGGAAGAGATTTCTATAGCTCTTCTTCAGGGTGGGGCAGCTTTTGTCCTGGCTTGGGTGGAGACTGGAGGGCTTCTTGGGCATCAGCCATGAGTGTGGATTGTGTAAGGAGAGGTTGAGTTCCTGCTATTCCATACTCCTGGGCCCTGAAGGTCTGGTCCTTTTGTCTCAAGCCCCTTGTTATGGGCCTTTCATCTCCACCCATATCCTCTACCTCAAGGATTATTTTCAGCTCAGGATATAGGAAATTTTTCTTTTATCGATAGGAATTCTTCCAAATCTATTGTCTACGCACGTAACTCCTTTCTATCTCCCTGAGGCCTAACTCTGGATTCTCAACAACTAGATTTTTACCTCTGTATTCTGCTCCGAGTGCTATTTTTTTTTCCCTAAGCATTGAATATTAAATGCCTGACTGAATGGGTTAAAGTCAGGAGGAGACGGAAATAGCGTTATTCTATCCCCATGTTTTCCATTTGCAAAGATTACTCTGAATACATCATGGAAAATGGCGGAGTAAGGATAGGTTAGTTGATAGTTACTGCATAGTCAATAGAAGGAGATGGTAACTTGATGTTGGTTGATTGAACTGGCCATGAAGAGTCCATATTCCATAGAGATTAGGAGACAGGACATTGAGTCTTGGTGATAATTTGGATATGGAGACCAGAGAAAGAGAGTTCAGGAGAACCCAAATTCTCTTATAGCTGGTTGAGGGTAGGGGTGACTTCGGCGGAAATGAGAAACTAAAGATGAGGGTCGAGTTTGGGGAGAAAAACCATGATTTTTTTCTTTTGAACACACTGAGTGTAGAGTGCATTAGGACTACTTAATTTAAGATGGGAATTAGCCAGAAATATGAATCTAGTGCTTGGCAGAGGGGTAATCATTGCAGATCAGAGTATGGAAGCTCAACAATAAAGGAGATTGCCAAAGGAAAAATAAGGAGTAAGAAATGTCTTGGACAACTCTGGCATCTCACAGCTGAAGAGAAAAGAATGAGCCTTCAAAGAGACTGAAAAGGAAATTGTAGCCCAACAGACAGAGAACCAAGTGGATATGCCATCAAGGAATCCAAAGGAAGAGGTGGTGTCAGTGATGTGGCTGTGGTTCCCAGTGCCCAACGCTGTTAAGGATGAAGGGAAGACACAGACATAGAGATGGGGTGGGGGGAGGAAGGAGAGGGTGGGATGTATGGAGAGAATAA
>SJYX01022417.1:428966-446760 GCA_006410675.1 Oreotragus oreotragus
TTAATAAACAGCATTGGTTCCTATAAATGTATTGATAGTTGGGATAGGACCCAACGTTTTGGTGGTGAGGGGATAGACAATCTACTTCGGACAGAAGGGAGAGCATTCTCCACCCCACAGTGAGATGGGAGGATGGAGGGGGAGGATCTGTGCAGGCGTAGATGACTAGAGACTTAGTCTCAGGATGCGTTGCCCCAGTGTGATATTTTCTACCTTTTCAGGAGGAGGTGCCATCTGCTGAAGCGGGTAAATCAAACATTTGAAGGGAGCAGGCATGTTTTGAAATACATCTCTAAGAACAAGAAAGCAAGTTAATCTGAGAGATCTAGCAAAGGAGTCTAGCATTGGGAGACCTTCTAGGGTTGGTGATCACAGGTTTTAAATAGAAATAGAGAAGCTTCGGATCTAAGAATGGAATTTTTTTTTGCCGTATCAGTTCCCTGACTAGGGACTGAACCCAGACTCTCAGTAGTGAAAGCACCAAGTCCTAACCACTGGACCACAGGGACGTTTCAAGAATAGAATAGTTGAATTGGCCTCCATTTTTTCATCCGAAGAGCAGAGGCACATTCATTCCTGATTCACGTAAACTCTGTTAGTTAAATAAAATGAGCATGTTGTAAATAGTCACATATAGCTAACTCCATCTCCCCAGTAATACAGGTGCTTTTTTTGACTGTAACTTCCCTGTCATTTGTCCCATCCTTTTTCTTCTTTCTGTCTACAGTTTTGGGCAGAGAGCATGTCAATGACATTCAAAGAAAAAGATGGGGTACAGCTTGTGGAAGCATTGTGAAAAGTTAGCAGTATGCAAGCTAACTGAGTATGGATATTATTACTGTGTCAGTAGTGACAAACCTAATGTGGATGATATTAAATTGTGCTTTTTGAGTGTTTTGATATTTTTTCAAAGTGCATCCATACACAGCATCTTTTCTGCTTGCAAAATCGCTAATGAGTTGGAAATTATTGTTTTCAGTCCAGGAAACAGGTTGGTTAGTTGAAGGTCAGAAGCAAGGGAATATTACCCTGAAGGTGAAATCCAGGACTTGGGACCCCAAGGAGGGAACTTGTTCCATTAATGCCCAAGGATGACCAACCTTGACGTTATCTAATATAGATTAATCCACCTCAGAGTTGCTACTGGAAGATGAACCCCCAGACTAGTTTTTTTGATTGCAGAGTTTAGTTTTCATACTTTCAGGCACACACCTGGCCACACCTGTGTACCATCTGCAAGGTCCAGAGGTTTGGCCACAGACCACAGAGAACCACTTTCCACAGTTTCCCTACCTCCTACAGCGAGAAAACTTGCTGTGGATCATATTTGTCTAAAGTTCTTTTCTTCATCTAATCCTTTTGGGACAACTATGATGGAACAAAAGCCCTGCCTGGGGGAAAGGACATTTTCCTGCAAGTGCAGAGCCCAGAACCACATGGGCAATGCCTGGCCATAGTCTATACATCTAAAACTAATCTCAGAGAGCCTGAGGCTGATCAAAGGAACCCAGTAAATGCATTCTTTTTTCCATGAGCTTCGAAAGAAACACATCGTCCATACAAACTTCCCCATGCACCTCCCTTGAGCATTCATGTTTTGCCAACATTAGCAAAGAAAGAAATATCCAAATAACTTTGAAGACAGAAAAATGTGTCTTGCAGTTCCACGGATAAAAAATAGTAAAACCACCATCGGACAAACCAAAACAAAATGCCAAGGACTTGACAGGTCTATTTTTCAGAGATGAGTTAGGAGGAGGGTGTGCACTTGGAAACTGGGACACTGGTGTTGAATGGGGAACTCGGGTCTTGTTCGCCTCCACAGAGCTCTTTTTTCTTTTGTTGGTGTGAATCTAGGAATCTGTATCATGCTTTGGAAGATGTTCTTGGGTTTCAGGGGGAAATTAGTTGCGTGCATTCGAAGCTAGGATATGGCTGAGTCTATTCCATTTCTTAAATGTCTAAGAAATATCAAGAGGATCTATGAAGCTAAAGGACCCATGTTAATGCAACATTAGAGAACTTGATTAGAGCCCAGCACTCAGGAAAATCATTTTCAGCTTCACACATGCTACATTGCACATGTAATATGTTGTCTTTGATGTTATTTGCCATTTATTAAATGTATCTGCTAATATGAAGTGTTCCATTTCCTGACTATAGAGTGTTAAAAAGTTCAATCTCAGTTTACACTCACTCTGTGGAAACCTGATTTCCTGAACCCTTCCTTGAGCCAAGGCTGAGGGTCAAATGAGCCTTAAAATTCTATTTATTGAGTGCCTAAGCTATGAAATACGTCAGGGAGATCATAACTAAACCAGATTCTGTCTCTGCCCTCTAGAGGCTTAGAGTTTGGTGGGGAGAAATACATACAGAACTAATTAATACACAATATCAAATGCAGTAATATGGATGTATCAAATGCATCAACAAATACAAGAGAAAAGATAAGATTCATCCTGATGGGGAGTGAAGGTGGAAAAGACTTGTGGGGTAGGCAGCATGTAAGCTGGGTATATGCAACAGTGATTCTGGTTTAAACAGAAGAAAAAAAAAAAAAAAAAGAGGAACAATCCTCAACTTTTTTAAAAAAAAGCAACAGATTGTCAAATTGAGGTTCTTACAGGTTTTATGTCACTTGAGATGCCAACTTGATATATATCAGAAGAAACTGCTGAGTCAGAGACTAAACCCCACCCTGCATGAAGGACATGCAATGGAATTGAGATACACATTTTCCTATTTACAAACAAAGTCTCAGTAAACATGGTTGATTATACCTCCTTGTGCTAATTTCTAATGCTTCCCTATGACAGAGTCTGAAAGTTCAGTAATAGGAGTAAAATTTTCTCTTTGCCCTCCAAATTGGTTGACTATCTTTAAACTATTTAAATAATCTTTATTGTTTTTATTCTATTAGATTGCTTGAATTTTCTTCTTGATTTATAAGAATTCTCATGCATTTTGGAGAATTATCTTCATCATATTTGATGCAAATATTTTCTCCCAGTGTCACATTTCACTTGAGACATTTTCTAATTCTATACATTTTTAAACTTGTGTTAATTTCAAACTTACCCATCTTTTTCTATATTTTTATAGTTATTGNTATAAGAATTCTCATGCATTTTGGAGAATTATCTTCATCATATTTGATGCAAATATTTTCTCCCAGTGTCACATTTCACTTGAGACATTTTCTAATTCTATACATTTTAAAACTTGTGTTAATTTCAAACTTACCCATCTTTTTCTATATTTTTATAGTTATTGAACTAAATCCTAGTATTATTTTTTACATGCTAACAATTTTATTTATGTGTGTGCATATGTGTCTAGGATTTTAACATATCTTAAATTCATTTTGTGAGTTTTATAAGTTAGCTGTTTAACATGTAGAACCAGTACTCCCAATTTCTTCACCACCTCTATTTCCACTGATTTCAAATAGTGCATCTTATAACTCTAAGATATACAAGGATCTGTTTCTAGAAATTTTAGTCTCTTCCATCTATTTGTATATTCTTAAGGAAAATCTGACTTCTTTAATGATTAGCGCTTCATAAATTTGACATCAGATGGTTAAGGTTCATTCTTTTGATCATCTTTTTCGAAATTGCACGGCTGTCCACAACCATTTATCTTCTATTTGAATTTTAGAATCTGCTTGCCGATTTCCATAATAATCTCACTGCAAATTTGATTACATTAAATTTTTAGATAATTTGGGGGAGAAGGAACATCTTTAAAATAGATCTTCCCAGCCATGAACATTAAGTCATCCTCCACTTATATTCAAATATTAATTTATTAAATGTTAGATTTTCCAAGAAATTTTGTCATTATTCTTAGACTTATATACTCTCAGCTGTTGTATTTTATAGATTGTTGTTGTTATTTTAAACAAAGTGCATTGTACTTGGTTATTGCTAGTGTAGAGAAAAGCTTTTGAATATTAGTCTTGTATCTGACCAATCTGTTGAAATCTTATATCAATATTAATGTATTGTTAATTGATTACTTAATTGTTAATAGAGCCTCTTGAATTATTTAAAGTAGTTAATCATATCATCTTCAAGTAAAGGCACTTTTGTTTTTTCCAACTTTATCTCCTCCCTTTTCTCTCTTGCTAATTGGCTAAAACACATAGTTAAAAAAAACAGTAAACATTTTTATATTTCCTAACTTTAAAAGTAGTGCTTATGTTTAACCAATACTTTGTGTGTCTGCTGTGATTTTTTGATATTTACTTCTATCCCTAGCTTATTATTTCATCATGATATGATGATAGATTTTTTATGCTTTTGATGGCTATTATGAGAAATAAATGGTTTTACTGTGTTAATGTATGAAATTACAGTAACAGATTCTATTATATAGAAACTCCCAAATTTAAATCTCCAGTCCTGAACTTTTCCTTGACTTCTTAACTTGTTATAATTAACTGCTTCTTGAGAACTCCACTGGAATAAACAATAGACTTTGCAGACTTAAATACAAAACCAAACTTTTGATTTTAGCAAATGGCCCTTCTGTCCATGTTCCATCCACCAGGTCCTCAGGAAAAAACACTGAAGTCATCCTCAGCGNTCCTTTTGGGACAACTATGATGGAACAAAAGCCCTGCCTGGGGGAAAGGACATTTTCCTGCAAGTGCAGAGCCCAGAACCACATGGGCAATGCCTGGCCATAGTCTATACATCTAAAACTAATCTCAGAGAGCCTGAGGCTGATCAAAGGAACCCAGTAAATGCATTCTTTTTTCCATGAGCTTCGAAAGAAACACATCGTCCATACAAACTTCCCCATGCACCTCCCTTGAGCATTCATGTTTTGCCAACATTAGCAAAGAAAGAAATATCCAAATAACTTTGAAGACAGAAAAATGTGTCTTGCAGTTCCACGGATAAAAAATAGTAAAACCACCATCGGACAAACCAAAACAAAATGCCAAGGACTTGACAGGTCTATTTTTCAGAGATGAGTTAGGAGGAGGGTGTGCACTTGGAAACTGGGACACTGGTGTTGAATGGGGAACTCGGGTCTTGTTCGCCTCCACAGAGCTCTTTTTTCTTTTGTTGGTGTGAATCTAGGAATCTGTATCATGCTTTGGAAGATGTTCTTGGGTTTCAGGGGGAAATTAGTTGCGTGCATTCGAAGCTAGGATATGGCTGAGTCTATTCCATTTCTTAAATGTCTAAGAAATATCAAGAGGATCTATGAAGCTAAAGGACCCATGTTAATGCAACATTAGAGAACTTGATTAGAGCCCAGCACTCAGGAAAATCATTTTCAGCTTCACACATGCTACATTGCACATGTAATATGTTGTCTTTGATGTTATTTGCCATTTATTAAATGTATCTGCTAATATGAAGTGTTCCATTTCCTGACTATAGAGTGTTAAAAAGTTCAATCTCAGTTTACACTCACTCTGTGGAAACCTGATTTCCTGAACCCTTCCTTGAGCCAAGGCTGAGGGTCAAATGAGCCTTAAAATTCTATTTATTGAGTGCCTAAGCTATGAAATACGTCAGGGAGATCATAACTAAACCAGATTCTGTCTCTGCCCTCTAGAAGCTTAGAGTTTGGTGGGGAGAAATACATACAGAACTAATTAATACACAATATCAAATGCAGTAATATGGATGTATCAAATGCATCAACAAATACAAGAGAAAAGATAAGATTCATCCTGATGGGGAGTGAAGGTGGAAAAGACTTGTGGGGTAGGCAGCATGTAAGCTGGGTATATGCAACAGTGATTCTGGTTTAAACAGAAGAAAAAAAAAAAAAAAAAGAGGAACAATCCTCAACTTTTTTAAAAAAAAGCAACAGATTGTCAAATTGAGGTTCTTACAGGTTTTATGTCACTTGAGATGCCAACTTGATATATATCAGAAGAAACTGCTGAGTCGGAGACTAAACCCCACCCTGCATGAAGGACATGCAATGGAATTGAGATACACATTTTCCTATTTACAAACAAAGTCTCAGTAAACATGGTTGATTATACCTCCTTGTGCTAATTTCTAATGCTTCCCTATGACAGAGTCTGAAAGTTCAGTAATAGGAGTAAAATTTTCTCTTTGCCCTCCAAATTGGTTGACTATCTTTAAACTATTTAAATAATCTTTATTGTTTTTATTCTATTAGATTGCTTGAATTTTCTTCTTGATTTATAAGAATTCTCATGCATTTTGGAGAATTATCTTCATCATATTTGATGCAAATATTTTCTCCCAGTGTCACATTTCACTTGAGACATTTTCTAATTCTATACATTTTAAAACTTGTGTTAATTTCAAACTTACCCATCTTTTTCTATATTTTTATAGTTATTGAACTAAATCCTAGTATTATTTTTTACATGCTAACAATTTTATTTATGTGTGTGCATATGTGTCTAGGATTTTAACATATCTTAAATTCATTTTGTGAGTTTTATAAGTTAGCTGTTTAACATGTAGAACCAGTACTCCCAATTTCTTCACCACCTCTATTTCCACTGATTTCAAATAGTGCATCTTATAACTCTAAGATATACAAGGATCTGTTTCTAGAAATTTTAGTCTCTTCCATCTATTTGTATATTCTTAAGGAAAATCTGACTTCTTTAATGATTAGCGCTTCATAAATTTGACATCAGATGGTTAAGGTTCATTCTTTTGATCATCTTTTTCGAAATTGCACGGCTGTCCACAACCATTTATCTTCTATTTGAATTTTAGAATCTGCTTGCCGATTTCCATAATAATCTCACTGCAAATTTGATTACATTAAATTTTTAGATAATTTGGGGGAGAAGGAACATCTTTAAAATAGATCTTCCCAGCCATGAACATTAAGTCATCCTCCACTTATATTCAAATATTAATTTATTAAATGTTAGATTTTCCAAGAAATTTTGTCATTATTCTTAGACTTATATACTCTCAGCTGTTGTATTTTATAGATTGTTGTTGTTATTTTAAACAAAGTGCATTGTACTTGGTTATTGCTAGTGTAGAGAAAAGCTTTTGAATATTAGTCTTGTATCTGACCAATCTGTTGAAATCTTATATCAATATTAATGTATTGTTAATTGATTACTTAATTGTTAATAGAGCCTCTTGAATTATTTAAAGTAGTTAATCATATCATCTTCAAGTAAAGGCACTTTTGTTTTTTCCAACTTTATCTCCTCCATTTTCTCTCTTGCTAATTGGCTAAAACACATAGTTAAAAAAAACAGTAAACATTTTTATATTTCCTAACTTTAAAAGTAGTGCTTATGTTTAACCAATACTTTGTGTGTCTGCTGTGATTTTTTGATATTTACTTCTATCCCTAGCTTATTATTTCATCATGATATGATGATAGATTTTTTATGCTTTTGATGGCTATTATGAGAAATAAATGGTTTTACTGTGTTAATGTATGAAATTACAGTAACAGATTCTATTATATAGAAACTCCCAAATTTAAATCTCCAGTCCTGAACTTTTCCTTGACTTCTTAACTTGTTATAATTAACTGCTTCTTGAGAACTCCACTGGAATAAACAATAGACTTTGCAGACTTAAATACAAAACCAAACTTTTGATTTTAGCAAATGGCCCTTCTGTCCATGTTCCATCCACCAGGTCCTCAGGAAAAAACACTGAAGTCATCCTCAGCTTCTCGATTTCTCTAATATATCATATTCAATCCACTAGAGAATCTTAAAATTCACTTTCAAAACATGTTTGGAATTGCAGCCATCTCCATTTTTATCCCTCTAGCCCAAACCACCAGTACTTCTCACCTGGATAATTTCACTTATTTTCAGCTGATTTCCACATTTCCATGTTTGTTCCCTTCAATCTGTTCTCAAACCAACCACCCCCAGGATCCTCATGGTGTCTACTACTCAAAATGTTCATTCCCCGGATGCTTCGATTAAAATCCAAAATCATTTCTTGGCCTGCAAAACACAGTCTGATCCATGACACTTTTCAGTGGTCATTGGGCTTCAACATAAGTCGCCTTGCTATCCTTTCACCCCACCCCCTAAGCTCCATGTTACGACACTCCCAACTCAGGGACTTTGCAGTTGCTGTTCCTCTGCATGGAAAGTTATTTCCACAGATACTCATATGGTTCCCTCCCTCATTTTATTCAGGTCTCTCCTGAAATATCACTCTGTGAGAAGAGCCTTCTTTGACTACTCAGTCTCAACTGGCCCATATTCATCATTTTCTATTTCTTTATCCTGCTTTGATTTTCATCACCACCTGACATTACATTATATATTTTAATCTTCTTCATTGCTTATGTCTCCAATTATAATGAGAATTCTATAAGGAAATTTTCTGTCTATTTTACTCCCTGATATATTCCCACTGACTAGAAAAAATTAAAATGTATCCAGACCTTGCCACATGTCCTCTCTAGAGATGGGAAAACCACCCCCATTTAAGAACCACTGTGTTAAAGGCTTATACTAGAATTAAGGTCTCAAATCAGTAATCCAAGCTTCCACATGAAAAAATGAGTGACAATAATGAAACACACACCCAGAAAAATACAATAGAAAAAGTCAACAAAACCAAAAGCTGATTATTTGGGGAAAAAAGATAAAATTGATAAACCTCTAGTTAGACTAACCAAGGAAAAAAGAGAGAAGATATAAATGACCATCATTAGGAGAAAAAGAGGGAATATAACTAGAGACCCATAAATAAAGATGAATGTCTATTTTATTATTATTAGACAAAATAGACTTCAGGACAAGGAATGTGTTTCCCAAAGATACAGAAGAACAAGACAAAGCAAATACGAATCCTACATACTTATGTATGCAGTAACAGGCTTTCAAAATGCACAAAACGACATTGTATGAATCTCTTTGCTGTCCATCTGAAACTATCATAACATTGTTCATCTGCTATACTCCAACATAAAATACAAAGTTTAAAAGACAAAATTAAAGTTGGAGATTGTAACATTCCTATTCAATACTTGATAGGACAAGTAGACAGAAAATCAAGACATAGAGGATATGAACATCTACCAACTTAACTTCATTGACATTTATAGACACTCTACCCAAATTAGGAGAATGTTTGTATCTTCAAATATTCAGAGAATAATCACCAAAATAGACTACATGTTGGACAATAAAAGAATTGCTAATAAATTTAAAAGGACTGAAATCAGAATTAAATTAGCAATTAAAAAAAACCACATATTTGGAAAGTCATCAAGTACTTGGAAAATTGGACAAGACTCCTATGCAACCTACATACAAAGCAGAAGTTCACAGGAAAAATTAGAAAATATATTTAACCTGAATGAAAATAAACTATAATAGATTAAAACCATGTGGAGTATAGTCCTTAAAAGGGAATTTATAGTTTTAAATAATTGTATTTGAAAAAAGTTACAAAATCTAAGCTTTCACCTTAAAAATTTAGAAAAAAAGAAAAGCAAATTAAAATAAAATGAAGAAGAAAATGGGAATTTTAAAAGATAAGAGCTATCAGAATTCAAGTAAACGAAAAAATAAAGCATAAAATAATAAAACAAAAAGCTTTCTTTCTTTTAAAAAAAATCAGTAAATTTGATGAAACTCTAGCTTTGATGATCAAGAAAAAAGATGAGAAGCAAGGATTAACAATAATATAAATGAAAATCGAGGTACCACATTGTATCCTGCAGGTTTTAAAAGGATAATATGGGGATATTACCCACAACTTTATGAAAGATAAATCACTAAAACTGACTAAGGTAGAAATGGAAAATCTGAGTAGCTCTATGCCCCTATGAAAGATGTTGAAATCATCAGTTAAAAACCTTACCAGAAAGAAAACTCTAGGCCCAGAAGGCTTCTCTGGTCAATTCTATAAAACAGTTTATAAATTCTTTTTTTTTTTTAAAATGTATTATTTTTAATGGCTGAGTAATACTCCATTGTGTATCTGTACCACAACTTTCTTATCCATTCATCTGCTGATGGACATCTAGGTTGCTTCCACATCCTAGCTATTATAAACAGATATATGGCAAAACCAATACAATATTGTAAAGTAATAGTAATAAAATTAAATTTTAAAAAAAGAAAAGAATCATACTCATGAGTGGCTTGATCATTTTCATTTTCTTTTTTTTTTTAATTTTTATTTTTACTTTATTTTACTTTACAGTACTGTATTGGTTTTGGCATACATTGACATGAATCCATCATGGGTGTACATAAACTCCCAAACATGAACCCCCCCCCCCCCACACACACACACACACATCATCCCTGGGAAGGAGGCGGCTTTGCGAAGGGGCTAGGCTGCAGCGAGCAGAAAACGTTTCTGGCTTACCGGTGCCCAACTGCGCAGCATATCCCCGCCCGCCTCCATCCCACCCGCCCTAGCGGACCCCCGCTCACCCCGCGGAGGTCCCAGTAACCCAGGGTCATCGCCATAGCCAGCGTCTGTGGATCGGGCTTCCAGCTCGGCACCGTTGATTTGGATGTTTATCCGATGCCTGGGTGTGGCCTGAGTGAGGCCACGCCCCATCGCTTCTCTCTGTCCGGCTCCCAACTATTGCCCAATCTCCGAAGCTTCCTGGCACTCGGGGCACCCGGGACTCTTCCACGAGGCATCTGCGCCCAGGGCAGTCGAAGTAGTCCAGCCGCAAAACTCGGGAGCCGAGCTCTGGACACCAGGACGCTGAGGGCAGCCTGGTTCCCGTCGGCAGTCCGATTTCAGCTAAATCGGGGGAGTTGGTAGTGCGCTCGGGAAACAAGCATGAATCCTAACGATAGCACGAATCTCCCACCTCCCCTGCCCTCCCACGATCATTCAGACTTGCTCCTGGGTTACCAAGTTCCCTTGGGCTCTGGGAAGCTCTTAACTGCCAAGTTAAGACTAGGAGTGGGTGCCTCTCAAATCGAAACTCTAAATGAGCCGCTGGCACAGGAAGATCAGTACTCCAAGTAATCCTCACGCTCCCCCGACTCTTTACAATTCCTGACGGCAGCATATCTTCTAGAACAGACTATTAATGGGATACAAGAAACACCCACAAGGTGCAGGAAGAAGACTGTCAATGCTTTCGTTTCAGGGACTAGAGGGGACTCATCCCCTCAGTCGTGTAGCTAAGAGTGATAATCCAATACAAATACAGAAGCAGGTCCAGCAAAGAAGATATCCAGGTGCAACTCCAGAAATAACCCGACACCCAGCTAGATGTACTTCATTTTGACTGGGTCAGTGTCCCGGACTGTGGCAGTCACAGAGGGCTCTGAATGAAGCGGGGAGAGCAGTTCTTTGAGCAGCTAGGAGTGGCCAGCAAGGAGCCTGGAGGAAACCACACAGGGCTGCAGTCAGAGTGGGGCCAGCACAACCTGGCTGTCCGTGGCCACAGATTCCTGCCCTGATCTTGACCCAGGTGTGGTTTGGGGTAGGAGAGGGCGGCTCAGGTGGCCTTTCATGTCACTCTGTGATACAGCCTCCTCAAAAACAATGTCCCACCTGCCAACTCTCCTCTTTGAAGATTGAAGCCTATTTCAAAATTACGAGAATAAGACAAGGTCGGCCTGTATTTCCTTTTCCCTTGTTTAAAGTACACTACAGAGTAACAGATACACAAAAAGAGAAGATAAGACCTTTTGAAAACAAATCGATTTCAGAAGTTAAAAGGCAAGCTTGGAGCTCTGCAGGAAAGTCAGTTTAAAATTGGCTAACACTTTTTTAAGGATAGAAAGGTCCCAGTATTGGATAAAGGTTTCAGACCACCAAGATAAAGGATGGAGTGGGGGTTTGAAGAAGACAGACTTTCTCTAATCCATGTTAAATCACAGACTCAGAATCTACGCATCTCTGCTAAGATGGGGAGCAGGGAAAGTGTTATCAGCAGAGACCAGCAGAGCTCAGTTCCTCTATGGATGCTCCTAGCCATTCCCACCCTGCCAGTCCTCAGAGCTTAGCTCTGGGTCCAGACTCAGGAGGCAGATAGGGAAAGGCAGATTCCCTTGTCGTTTTGCCCAAAGGGAGGCGATAGTGGCTCTGGCCACACAAAAGTGCTGCCTCTCTTAATAGTTATATTTTTCATATTATAAAGGGGTTGTCATTCTGAGTTTTACATATCTTGAGCTTGGAAAAGACACACGACCGGATTCCACTGAGAAAATGACTTTCTTAAAAACACTAATCAGAATAATAACGGTTAAAATATTAGATCAGATATTGCTATGCTAGTATTCAGTCAGTCATTTATTTACAAAAATCATTGAAATTCTGTCATAGAGCAGCACTAAGAAAAAGAAAATTCGGGGTACTAAAGGCTGGAACTCAGCTAGGAAATACAAGGAGAGATTTCAAAATATAGAAGAGATTTTTAAGTGTTCAAAATCTCTGAGGAGCACTGAGAGGGAGAGAGCTGGAAGGCAGGAGAAAGAGGCCGTGCCTGCTGGGACAAGGATCTGGGGACACAGGGATGGGCCCCAGCACAGGTGGCCCATCAGGAGGAAGATGTCAGTCCTGCAGGAGGAGGAGGGGGCTGGCGGAGCAGGCTCTCAGACTCGGCCCCCAGACCCAGGGGTCCCACCAGTGGGGGCAATGGGTGTGTGGAAGGCAGTGGGGGAGCAGGGCAACTCTGGCAGAGGAGAAACTGGAGAGAGGGCTGAAGGGCATGATGTAGCCAGTGGTTGAAATTCAGTGTTAAAGCGGCCACATCTTCTGGACTTACATGGTGCTCTCGCTTGACTGTAAGTATTGACAGTTTCTAATATTTTAGAGAACATTGTGCAGGACATCAGAACACACAGTGTCCAGGATCCAGTCAAGAATCCTGCCTCTGATCTGACTCTGCTCTGTACTCCATCCTTCCAGCTCTACTGCTGACAGTCTGAACTCCCAGAGTAAATTTAAAATTCTATGTAAAACAGCCTCAGAACACAAACCAACACGTTAAATACCAACAGTAGTATTAAATTGTGTCCTACTTGATAGTAATTTTTTAAAGGTTTTTAAAGTATTATCTGGATAAACTTTTGTAATCCAGGATATAAAGGATATTTTAAAAATCTGAATAGAAAATAAAAACCATAATTTATAAGATTCTGTGATAGCAGTATATAGTTTAAGATGGGCACTTTACAGGTGGTGCAGTGGTAAAGAATCCGCCTGCCACTCCAGCATTCTTGCTTGGAAAATTCCGTGGACAGAGGAGCCTGGTGGGTTACAGTCCATGGGGTCACAAAGAGTCAGATGTCATAGTTTCAAGAACAAATAAATATAAGCAAAGTCTTCAAGAATTTAAACAGGAATTAAATTTAAAATAAATAACATGTGGAATTGTATTTCTATATGTTTCTGTCCTGTCATGTTTTGTGTTTCTAGGAACATTTTTATTTTATCTAGATTATCCAATTTGTTGGCATATGATTCTTTGTAGTATTCTGTTGCAATATTTTTATTTCTGTAGACTCAGTAGTCCTGTCCCACTTTCATTTCTGATTTTAGTAATTTGCATCTTCTCCCTTCTTTCTTAGTCTAGCTAAAGGTTTGTCCATTTTGTTAATTTCATAAATCTTTCAAAGAAATTTCTTTAAAATTTTCATTGATTTTCTATATTTTTCTATTTATCTCTGCCATAATCTTTATTATTTCCTTTCTTCTATTTATTTCGGTTTAATTCTTCTCCTAATTTCTTAATTTATGAAGTTAGGGTGTTTATTTGAGATCCTCTTGTTTTTAAAGTAGACATTCTAGCCATGAATCTCGCCCTTGGCAATGCTCTTGCTGTGTTGCATACGTGTCTGCAGCCTGCGTTTTCAGTTTCTCTCCTAAGTGTCTGTGATTTCTTTTTTGTTGTTATTGTTCTGCCACTATGTCTGACTCCTTGCAACCCGATGGACTGCAGCGTGCCAGGATCCTCTGTCCTCCACTATCTCCCGGAGTTTGCTAAAATTCATGTCCATTGAATCAGTAATGCTATCTAACCATCTCGTCCTCACCTGCCCCCTTCTCCTTTTGCCTTAAATCTTTCTCAGCATCAGGGTCTTTTCCTCTTTGCATCAGGTGGCCAAAGGGAGCTTCAGCATCAGTCCTTTCAGTGAATATTCAGGGTTGATTTACTTTAGTATTGGCTGGTTTGATCTCCTTGCAGTCCAAAGGACTCTTGAGAGTCTTCTCCAGTACCACAGTTGGCAAGCCTTCTTTAGGGTCCAACTCTCACATCGGTAGATGACGACTGGAAAAACCATAGCTTTGACTATAGGGACCTCTGTTGGCAAAGTTATGTCTCTGCTTTTTAATATGCTGTCTAGGTTTGTCATAGCTTTCCTTCCAAGGAGCAAGCGTCTTCTAGCTTCATGGCTGCAGTCACCATCCACAGTGATTTTGGAGCCCCAGTAAAGAAAATCTGTCTCTGCTTCCACTTTTTCCCCTACTATTGGCCTTGAAATGATAGGACCATGTGCCATGATTTTTCAGTTTGAATTTATACCAGCTTAATTCAAATAGCTCTTAAATACTTTGCTCTTATACAACTCTGTCCTTTCTCTTTGATTATTGGTGTCACAAAATTACATTTTTATGCACGTGTGTCCAAAACTATAGACTAATACTTCGTCTTTAAGGACTAGTCTGTTTAATTACTGTGATATGAATGGTTTGCCTTGGAAATGAACAGAGATCATTCTGTCTTTTTTGAGATTGCATCCAAGTACCACATTTCAGACTGTTTTGTTGACTATGATGGCTACTCCATTTCTTCTAAAGGATTCTTGCCCACAGTAGAAGATATAATGGTCGTCTGAGTTAAATTCACCCATTCCAGTCCATTTTACTTCGCTGATTCCTTAAACATTGACATATACTTTTGCCATCTCCTGTTTGACCACTTACAACTTGCCTTGATTCATGGACCTAACATTCCAGGAGAAGGCAATGGCACCCCACTCCAGTACTTTTGCCTGGAAAATCCCATGGACGGAGGAGCCTGGTAGGCTGCAGTCCATGGGGTCGCTGAGAGTTGGACATGACCCAGTGACTTCACTTTTACTTTTCACTTTCATGCATTGGAGAAGGAAATGGCAACCCACTCCAGTGTTCTTGCCTGGAGAATCCCAGGGACGGCGGAGCCTAGTGGGCTGCCATCTACGGGGTCGCACAGAGACGGACACGACTGAAGTGACTTAGCAGTAGTAGTAGCAGGAGGAAAAGGGGATGACAGAGNCTTAAATTGAAGAAAGTAGGGAAAACCGCTAGACCATTCAGGTATGACCTAAATCAAATCCCTTATGATTATACAGTGGAAGTGAGAAATAGATTTAAGGGCCTAGATCTGATAGACAGAGTTCCTGATGAACTATGGAATGAGGTTTGTGACATTGTACAGGAGACAGGGATCAAGACCATCCCCATGGAAAAGAAATGCAAAAAAGCAAAATGGCTGTCTGGAGAAGCCTTACAAATAGCATGAAAAGAAGAGAGGCGAAAAGCAAAGAAGAAAAGAAAGGATATAAGCATCTGAATGCAGAATTCCAAAGAATAGCAAGAAGAGATAAGAAAGCCTTCTTCAGCAATCAATGCAAAGAGATAGAGGAAAACGACAGAATGGGAAAGACTAGAGATCTCTTCAAAAGAATTAGAGATACCAAGGGAACATTTCATGCAAAGATGGGCTCGATAAAGGATACAAATGATTCCCACTGGGCAGATCTGCCTAATGGCACCTGAGTGCCCATGGAAGTGGTTCTCCTGGAGAGGGTGAGCTCGGGCTTCTCCGGCATCCATTAGGCTCCTAGATTGGTTTGAGAGGCCCGACGATTTTGTCCTTCTTCAAGAGAATTAGAGATACCAAGGGAACATTTCATGCAAAGATGGGCTCGATAAAGGATAGAAATGGTTCCCACTGGGCAGAGCTGCCTAATGGCACCTGAGTGCCCATGGAAGTGGTTCTGCTGGAGAAGGTGAGCTCGGGCTTCTCCGGCGTCCATTAGGCTCCTAGATTGGTTTGAGAGGCCCGACGATTTCGTCCCGGAGAGGCGGGAACCGGTGCAAGACCTCTTCGACTTTATCACGGAAAAGGGGGTTGGGGTGCTGCAGGAGGAGCTGGCCTGCAGCTCCTTCTGGCAGGTGCTGGAGGCAGTGCGGCCCCGCCACGACTGCGGGGTGCTTCACCGCGACATCAAGGGCGAGAACGTCCTTACCGACCTCAATCGCGGCGAGCTCAAGCTCATCGACTTTGGGTCGGGGGCGCCGCTCAAGGATACCGTCTACATGGATTTCGATGGGACCCGAGTGTATCCTCCAGAGTGGATCCACTACCACGGCAGGTCGGCAGCCGTCTGGTCTCAGGCAGTGGGTCTCTTCAGAGTGTCAACATCTCATTAGATGGTGCTTGGCCTTGAGGCCATCAGATCGGCCATCCTTGGAAGAAATCCAGAACCAGCCGTGGATGCAAGACGTCCTCCTGCCCTAGGAAACTGCTGAGAGCAGTCTTCACAGCCTGCCACCAGGGCCCAGCAAATAGCTTCTCCGGCAGGTTCTTCCCTCCCTGTCAAACGCTCGAGGGAGGGGAAGTGTCTCGTCTCCAGCTTCCCGAGTACCAGTGGCACTTATTTTCAAGCAGTACAGTGCTTGATACAGAAACAACATTTACAACTCATTCCAGACCCCAGGCTCCTGGAGGTTGCTTCCCAAAAGGGAGGAAGAGATTCCACTCCACTCCAGGAGTCCTAGGCCTCCACTCCTCCCATAGAAGCTCGCCTTCTCACCGATGTCCAGCATCCCTGGACTCTGCAAAATCCCAGGGGTGGGCGGCGGTGGAGGGGTGGGAGTAGGTCAGTATCCTGCCATGGAGCTGTTCGCTTCATCACGAGTCCTGCTGAATGCCGCGGCGGGTAGGCAGGGGGGACGCGGGGTGGGGTGGGCTAGGACTAGCACCATTTTAAGTCCCTGTCGCCTCTTCCGACTTTCTGAGGCCTTCTGTGGGGACTCCGGCTGTGCTGGGAGAAATACTTGAACTTGCCTCTTTTACCTGCTGCTTCAAAAATCTGCCTGGGTTTGGTTCCCTCTATTTCTCCCTTCCTCCTTCCCCCCATCCTTCATATGAGAGGTGCCATGGAAGAGGCTACAAGGCCAAACGCTGAGCCACCTGCCCTTTTTCCACCTTTAGTGAAACTCCCAAGTGAACTGTCTTTAAGTTAAGACCTCACACACACATACACAAATGCACAAACAAAGCAAATCAACAGAAAAACTGTAAATATAGGTACAGTTGGCATGGCAGTGTACAAAAGGAGTGTGGTTGGTCTAATTCTTTTTTAATTTTGCCTTTTAAGTTATTTTACCTGTTTTGGTTTTTTTTCCCCCTTGGAAAGATGATGCACATTCTAACCTGCAGGTCAATGTTATCTATCTATTTATTTGTTTGTTTCCCTGCCTGCTTCAAGCTCCCATGGCTGCCACCATAGTTTCCGTTTCTCTCCTTTCCTCCTCTGACTCAGGGATCTTTGGGGGAGGGCTGCGATGCTTGCTCCGTTGGTTTGTAGGGTAACGGGGACTCAGGTGGGACAGCTGTGGCCGCTCCCTGACTGCTGCAAGGGGCCCCCTCGCCGGCTTACCCAAGTGGGCGTGGGGTCCATGGGTGATGGGGGAGGGGTGTTGCTGACTTGTGTATATAGACTAGATATATGGAAAGCAGTTCTGGATGGTGTGCCTTCCGGAGCCTCTCTGGGGCTGTGTTCTGAGCAGCATGTGGCCTGCTGGTTTTATCTGAATAAAATACGGTACAGGGGAATAAAAGAGATCTTATTTTTTTTAAGACA
>SJYX01022417.1:446985-457705 GCA_006410675.1 Oreotragus oreotragus
TTAAAAAAAAAAAAAAAAAAAAAAACTTCCCAGAAAGAAAACTCTAGGCCCAGAAGGCTTCTCTGGTAAATTCTATAAAGCATTTAGGAAGGAATAATACCAATACCACACAAACTGTTACAAAAATGTGAAGAGGAGGAAATACTAAGCAATTCGTTTTGTGAGGTCATCATTGCCAATGGAAAAAAATAAAAAACTAGACACCAATATCCCTTGAGAACAAAGGTTTAAAAATTCTTAGCAAAATATTAGCAAATTTAATTCCGTCATAAGTCAAAATTATAATACACGATGACAGTTAGGATTTACATGGCTGGGAAGAGAATGTGCAAAGACCCTACTCTCCCCAGTCTCTGGAACCTATACCTGTGCATGTCAGGCTGCTCTCTGGCCCTCCCAGGGATGGGGACCTGCAGCAGCAAAGCCCCACCTAGGGTGTCCCTAGATTCCACTCCCAGACTTTTGCTGTCACTATTCATCAGTGCAATTTGATCAAGGGCTTCCCTGTTGGCTCAATGGTAGAGAATCCACCTGCCAATGCAGGTGACATGGGTTTGATCCCCGGGTCAGAAAGCTCTCCTGGAGAAGAAAATGACAATCCACTCCAGAGTTCTTGCTTGGGAAATACCATGGACAGGGGAGCCTGGCAGGCTACAGTCCATGGAGTTACAAAAGGTTCGGACAAGACTTACCAACTAAACAAAAACAAAATTTGATCAATGCTTTCTAATCTGTGGACAAATGGTACTTAAAAGTTCAAGAATAATCCTGTTCAAAAAGCACCAGCCTTCTTTTTCTTCCATCCCAACCATATGCCTGATCCAGCTCTACCAAAGCATTTCTGCTTAAATCTTTTTTTTTTCCTTTAAAATCCTGTAATTTTCTTTTCTTTTTCTTTTTTATTGGAGTATAATTGCTTTACAATGTTGTATTGCTGCTGCTGCTAAGTCACTTCAGTCATGTCCAGCTCTTCGCAACCCCATGGACTGCAGCCCACCAGGCTCCCCCATCCCTGGGATTCTCCAGGCAAGAACACTGGAGTGGGTTGCCATTTNGTAATTTTCTTTTCTTTTTCTTTTTTATTGGAGTATAATTGCTTTACAATGTTGTATTGCTGCTGCTGCTAAGTCACTTCAGTCATGTCCAGCTCTTCGCAACCCCATGGACTGCAGCCCACCAGGCTCCCCCATCCCTGGGATTCTCCAGGCAAGAACACTGGAGTGGGTTGCCATTTCCTTCTCCTCAGTGTTGTGTTAGCTTCTGCAATACAGCAAAGTGAATCAGCACCAAACTGAGAGGTTTCCAGGGCTGGGAGGAGAAAGAGAGGGATGACAGTCCTGGCTTCATGGTTAGAGTTTCTGTTGGGTGATGAGTAAGCTTGGCAAATAGTAGTGATGGTTGCACAGTATTGTGAATGCAATTCATGCCCTAGAATTGTATATCTAAATACGACTGAGATGCCAAACATTATGTCAAATAAAATCTACTTTTAAAACAACAGCTTTCATCCCTTGGTGTATTGCACTAAGGTCTCCTCACTTCCTGTCCTGCACCAACACACTTTACCCCGCTCTCCTTTTTTCAGCTTCACTGACATACAATTGGCAAGCAACACTGCCAGATTTCTAAAGTGTACACCCTGATGACTTAATGTACATATGCACTACAAAAGCCTTCTCCTCCAGCAAGGTAATTGTAGGTCCATCACCTCACATATTTGCCTTTTCTTGTGTGAGAACATTTAAGTTCTACTCTTGGCAAGTTTCAGTTATATAACACAATGTTACCAGTTTTAGTCACCATGTTACATGTGACAGCCTCAGACCTTGTTTATCCTATAACTGAAACTGCTCCCACTGTACCAGCTTCTCCCCATTTCCCACCTCCCCACTCCTTGGCAACCAACTTTCTACTCTGTTTCTAATCAGTTTGAGGGATTTTGTTGTTTACTTTTTTAGATTCCACATGTCAACTTAAAAAAATAGCCACAACCTAAAAGTTGAGAGTTATGTTTTATTTGGTGTGAATTTCTAGGACTTCAAGGCTAGGAGATAGCATCTCAAGTAATCCGGAGAGAACCGCTCCAAGGAGGGGAGGGAAGGAGCCAGGTTATATAAAAGTTTTGCAACAAAGGACAGAGAGTCTGAAAATTAAAAGATTACTGTTAAAGAAAATCAGATATCCCAAGTTCAGGAATTTAGCACTTTTCTGTGTGTGGGAAGAGGCAAACGTAGACTCACTGATATTGTTCCTTTCATATGCATTTTAGCTATCCTGGGCCAGTGGCCTGTGTGTGTGTGTGTGTGTGTTTCACATCCTGAGCTGCCTCTGGGCTCACTGTAGGAGTGGCTACAGTCCTGAAGGCTGTTAGTTCCTGGATACTCTCCTAACCTTCCAGAGTGCCCTTAGGCCTCAGAAGCAAACATTGGAGGGCTGAAATCACGGAGGACTGTGACATCCTCGTTTACTGATATGGCAGGGAATACTCCAATTCTCACACGTATAAGCACACAGGTTTTATCTTTAATTGTCTGGCTTATTGCACTTAAAATAATGTCCTCCAGTTTCATTCATATTGCTGAAAATGACAAAATTTCCATCTCAAGGCTGAATAATATTCCATTATACTTATATAATAATATATGCAACAATACAAAAACTATATAAAATAATATAGAAAATGTATATATACACATTGTTTTCTAGAGTCTTTCATCTGTGGACAAAACATAGGTCCTTGCCTTACCTTGCTAATAGTGCTAATGCTAAGTCGCTTCAGTTGTGTCTGACTCTTTGCGACCCTAGGGACTGTAGCCTTCCAGGATCCTCTGTCCATGAGATTCTCCAAGCAAGAAAACTGGAGTGGGTTCTCCATGCCTTCCTCCAAGGGATCTTCCCCATCCAAGGATGGAACCCATATCTCTTAAGTCTCCCGCATTGGCCGAGAGATTCTTTACTAGAGCCACCTGCCTTACCTTGCTTATTGTAAATAATGCTGCAATGAACATGTATCTCTATCCACTTTTACCTTTATTTTTCCTCCTAAAAACACATTAAATGCAGAAATTTTGGAAAATTGAACAGCACAAAGTAACCATCATGTTCCCATCAATCAGGGATTGATTGATGACTGGTCATATTTTGTATATAAGCAAATTCATGCTATTTTCTGAGTAGTATTATGCTTGGAAAGAAATTTCTAACCCCTAAATGCTAAAGACATGGGAATCCCAGACCACCTGACCTGCCTCTTGAGAAACCTATATGCAGGTCAGGAAGCAACAGTTAGAACTGGACATGGAACAACAGACTGGTTCCAAATAGGAAAAGGAGTACGTCAAGGCTGTATATTGTCACCCTGCTTATTTAACTTCTATGCAGAGTACATCATAAGAACTGCTGGGCTGGAAGAATCACAAGCTGGAATTGAGATTGCCGGGAAAAATATCAATAACCTCAGATATGCAGATGACACCACCCTTATGGCAGAAAGTGAAGAGGAACTAAAAAGCCTCTTGATGAAAGTGAAAGAGGAGAGTGAAAAAGCTGGCTTAAAGCTCAACATTCAGAAAACTAAGATCGTGGCATCCGGTCTCATCACTTCATGGGAAATAGATGGAGAAACAGTGGAAACAGCGTCAGACTTTATTTTTGGGGGGTCCAAAATCACTGCAGATGGTGACTGCAGCCATGAAATTAAAAGACACTTACTCCTTGGAAGAAAAGTTATGACCATCCTAGATAGCATATTCAAAAGCAGAGACATTACTTTGTCAACAAAGGTCCAGACTATGGTTTTTCCAGTAGTCATGTATGAATGTGAGAGCTGGACTGTGAAGAAGGCTGAGCACCAAAGAATTGATGCTTTTGAAGTGTGGTGTTGGAGAAGACTCTTGAGAGTCCCTTGGACTGCAAGGAGATCCAACCAGTCCATTCTGGGGGGGATCAGTCCTAGATGTTCTTTGGAAAGAATGATGCTAAAGCTGAAACTCCAGTCCTTTGGCCACCTCATGCGAAGAGTTGATTCATTGGAAAAGACTCTGATGCTGGGAGGGATTGGGGGCAGGAGGAAAAGGGGACGACCAAGGATGAGATGGCTGGATGGCATCACTGACTCAATGGACATGAATCTGAGTGAATTCCAGGAGTTGGTGATAGACAGGGAGGCCTGGCGTGCTGTGATTCATGGGGTCGCAAAGAGTCAGACACGACTGAGCGACTGAACTGAACTGAACTGAAATGCTAAAGAACTAATTCACTTTCCCTAATATTTAAGGCATTTCCCAAGAACTATTTGTTTCATAAATAACACTACCTCTATCATACAATAAATAACTTTATAGATTAGGTTCTATTATAATCTTACTATTCTCTTCCATAGGCCTAATTTTCTATCACACAGTATTGAGCAATGTGACTTCATAATATGTTCTAATATCTGATGGTACCTGATTCCCTAAATATTTTTCTTTTTCAACATATTTTTGTTTATTTCACATGTTTATTTTTCTAGATGAAATATAATTTTTTTTCAGTTTGCCAAAATTTCATTCAGAAGACTGATTGGGAATGAATTACATCTATAGATTGACTCAATCCTGTATTTCCATTCCCAGGTTAGATGATCTGTTTTATTTTTCTCCCACTCTCTCTTTTGTGATATGTAGTATAGTTTTAATATCAATATTTTGCTAGTTTTCTTAAACAAATGATAAAGCATTTAACATAGTGTTATTTTCCTTAATAAAGTTTTGAAATACCTGCCTTTGTTTGAACCTTGGAAAGATTTTAGAGAAAAATATTCTATGAGTTTTATGTTTGTGCATGCTGTTGATTGATAGATTGATTAAGAATGAGTGCACTTAGGGTTGTGAATTCAAAGACTTACTGTGCTTGCATCTTGTAAGTCCGAATTTGTAGTGATATCATCTTATTTTCTTTTGTCAATAATTCAGCTTACTGGGGTTTTTTTGCCTTTGCTATTTCTACTTCAAATTAGAGGGTATAGATGGAGTTTTTTTCACTGTATATTCTAATACACACTATTTAATTTCCACATTAATGCATTAATTTCTTAGCAAGAGGTATCTACCATCAGACTGTCTCTAACAGAAATTCCTTAAGCTCTGTGCTGTGCACCTTTACACTCTAATAGCCTTCTGAACACTTTATTTAGTACTGGGAGAGAAGGCTTCTGACATGAAGCCTAGAAGCAAATCATGTTTCCCAAGACCGCTCTTTAGAGGCAACTTTGTGCCCAGTTTGATTTGACATTCCAGCTAGTCTGTTCATTCTTCATGTTTCAATCCATCCCACCCCTCCTGGGGGAGACCTTTCCCATTACTCCCTATGAGGCTCAGTTTCTCCCAACAGACCCTTCTTGCATCCTGAACATCCTTTAGAATGACCCTCCTTCCCCCTCAGAGTGTAAGGTCCACGATATCTAATACTGCCTCAGCCTGGTTTGCCACCACCTCTCCAGGGTGTAGCCTGACACGTGATTGTTAGTGGGCTCTCAATGTTTGTTCTCTGACTCCTGGAGGGCAGGGACCTTGCCATCGCTTGTCTCATTTCCCTCCATGCAGTTCTGGATGCAGAACAGATGCCCAATAAATACCACATTTCAGAAAATACATGGGATTGATTAGTTTTCCATTTCCCAGTTACACTAATCTGTTCCAGGGGTCCTCGGAAACTGAATTTTTATTTCCTTTCCTTTTCTTTAGAATCCACAACTCAACAGCTGGAACTAACCCCTAAAGGTTACTTGACCTCAAACTCTGATAGTAACATGTTGGGGATAATTCAGGTATATAAATGCATATATTTAATGCCAAGAAAATTGATTGTTCTTGTTCCCTTGAGTTCTCCTTAATTGTCACAAATATCTTTTTTTAAGAGTTCTTTATATTCACTGTTCACCTGAAACTACCACAACATTGTTGATCAGCTATCAGTTCAATTCAGTTCAGTCGCTCAGTTGTGTCCGACTCTTTGCGACCCCATACACCAACACAAAATGGAAAGTTCAAAGTTTGAAAAAAAAGGATTCTTCTTTATACCTAATCTTAATTCTGTTTGCCTCAATGCCACAAATTTGGTCTTTGACTTCCCCCTGGGCATTTTTAGCTATCTCTGTTGTAGTTGCTTCTTGGCTAGAGTTTTGTCTGTCAGACACACAGACAGACAGAAAGACAGACTGTAAGCTCACCCTTAAACCCAAGGAACTCCCTGTTTTCCCTTGAAAAGTGGTAGGCAGATCTAGCAAACAGAATTCTTTGCAAAGGCCATGGGATCAAAGAAACTGCACCACAAAATTGTCTCTTGAAGCCATGTCATCTTTCCCCTGGAACTTGCAAAGGCCAAGTAGACAATTGCCTATGTGGCAGGAAGAATTTCTGACTTTTTTACTTCCAATTCTCACTTCTGCACAGGTCAGATCCAAGCTCACTACTTTATCTAAGGCACTGATTTACAGCTCTGAAGACTCCTGTTGTATCATGGTCATGATAACTGTCATGACACTGTCAGCCACAGTCAGCCTCCGACATCTGAGCTTGGCCTAGTGATGTTCTGAGTACATGATACTTAGGACTGATAAGTTTTGAAAGGGGAGAAGCTGCAGAAAATACCTGGAGCTTAGGATGCTCCACATTGAGGTAGGACAGGAAGAGACATACATCATCATGAAATATAAGGAAATCAAGTTTTGTGGAAACAAAATGGGGTTTCATGCAGAGCAGGAGGGACCAAAATTGAGACAGAGGGGCCTGGAGAAGTCAGCGTATATGAGTGAACAAGAAATGACTTATATTCCAAAGGACAAATCTCTTACATCGTGATAGCCTTCCAGCTGTGTGTTAAGACATTTCATAAGGTGATGTCTTTCTAGTTCCTGGTGACCTCATGATGGTTCTGTCTTGGAGAGCCCCACAGTGACTTTGAAAGAGGATGATCCTCTCTGAAGTTCCCTGACCCAGTATTCTATTAATGGAATGGCTATTCAGGGTGGCCCAGACTACAAGGTAAGGAACGTCCACTTCTCTATCACTCACTTAAACAGAGACTTTTGACAGAATCTTTTAGATCCGGGGCCTCCCAACCTCCGGACTATGGACTGATACTAGTCCATGGCTTGTTAGGAACTGGACCACACTGTAGGGGGAAAGCCATGGGCATGTGAGCAAATCTTCATCTGTATTTACACCTGCTCCCCATTGCCCATTTTACTGCATTATCACAGCATATTAATAATAGAAGTCAAGTGCACAATAAATGTAATGTGCTTGATTCATTCCAAAACCATCCTTTGCTTCCATCCGTGGAAAACTTGTCCATGAAACTGGTCCCTGGTACCAACAAAGTTGGGGACTGCTGTTTTAGAGTATAGAGCAGCCATCCTTCAATCTCTCTCCTAGGATTCATGTCCTAGGAGAACAACATCTCCTCAACAGCCCATAGTATCCACAGTTTCCCTTATATTGTTCCATAACTCTATGATTCTGGTGAAGCCAAGCCCTTCCCAGCTCCATGGGTGAGATATGTGACTCAGCTTGAGACCATCAGGATATTCCATTGCCCAAACCAGTATAGTAGTTTTAATGATTAGAACTGACCCTGCTTCCTCCCATCAAATGATGCTAGATGCACACTGCCCTGGGAACTTCAGGTGACAGTCAAGTCACCTTGTGATCATGAGATGAAGCCACACCTACAAAAGGCAGGGGCTAGAGCCTGGCGAAGAGTTGACTCATTGGAAAAGACTTTGGGGGTTGCAAAGAGTCAGACACTACTGAGCGACTGAACTGAACTGAACCGAGAGCCTGGTGATGTGGTTGAGTCTCCAGATCAATCAAGCCTGTGTTGAGTCTGCTGAACCTCTGAACATTTGTTAGCCAATCAATTAGTTAATCAGCAGATTCCCTTCCTGTACAAGCCAGGTGAAGTTGGGTATGTCTCACTTGCAACTGTATATACTCTATCTGATGAGCATTTCTCTGGGCCCAGGCTCCCAGACTGTCAGTAAATGATTCCTTGACATTTACTGCAGGGTTTTACCAGGATCCTCCCCTCTCCTGAGACCTGGGGTGTGAGCTCTCCCCGGCTGTGGCAGCAACCATTCCTTGCACCTAAGATTCCTCCTCTGGGTGAGAGGAGGGCCGGGAGATGCAGAACCAGCATCCCAGGAGCCAGCATTGTGCCCCTCCCACCAACTCATCTAGCCACCAGCAACCCTGTCATTTCCCTGCCACTGGGCTGGCTCAGACAAAGCTCTAGTTGAAGAGATTACAGACAGATGCTCTGGCATGAATCAGAGACCCCATGGAAGGAAAGCAGTCAGGTTTTCTCTTAAGCGACAGCCATCATTTTCAGCAGGCAGGGTAATTACAGGTTTGCCCTTCCAATGCAAGCTATCTGAAGGTAAAACAATGGTGAGCAGCACATGCCCGCTTCAAACAAGGAAGGGGAGAGACGGGAGCAGAAGGATTCCATCTCTTTTAATTTATTTTAATAAAGTGAGGGTTTTCCAAAAGGCCAAAGGGTCTCATTTGCCACAATGTGGTTGAGATCTGCCAACAGCTTCCCCAAACCTCCTCTTTCCCTATAATTCAATCAGAGCCACAGATGGAAGCACTCAGCCGGCATCTTCCTTTTCTCAGCCTTTTCCAAGTCCTTCCTCTTTCACTGCCTCAGCTGGAGAAGGCTCTCACCGCTCTCAGCCTCCTCAACCTCAGTTTTCTCCATTCCCCTGAGCTCCCGGGAGGCTCCCCTCTGTCCGGCCCTCCTCTGACCCATCCCTGCCCCACAGCACCTTCTGGATGTTCACAAATAGTGTGGCCTCCGTATTTTCCTTTATTTTTTACTGCATTCACCTGGTCATCCAGCTGAGCAGATAGTCCCTTGAGGACGGTGCCCTGACCTCTTCTCCTGAGACCCAAGGGGCCATCCCAGCAGATGGTGGACAGGTAAGAGGGAATGAGCAGCCTCTGAATTCTTTCTGAGGAAGACACACTCTTAGAATGAGCAGAAAAAGAAGGCAGGACAATCTTGAACAGACCACCATTACCATGCTTTCCAACCAGTAATCAAACCTGCCCTTCTGAGCTCTGAAACACACTCACCACCCTAGGAGCTGCCTCCCAGATTGGCGCCACCCTCCCCTCCTTGGTCCCAGACATTGCTCCAAACATCTGAAGCTTTCTTCCAGAGATTTCCTCTCCTCTTCTTTCACCGCAAGTTGCCTCCAAATTTCAAAGCCCAGAAACACAAATACCACCTTATCAGCTTAGCCTAAAGAGCAGAAATAGCAAGAATTTAGTAAAAGTCTTATGCCTCTGGGAGGGGATTTTGGCTCATTTCTAGCAAATGGATGGGTTTGGTTTTTGTTTTTGTTTTGTTTTGTTTTTTTACCTGGGGCTGTGGAAAATGAGTTCCCGGTAAACCAACCCCTGCTGTCACATGGAGGCAGAGTCCTCAGCCATGCTTCCCTCACTAACAGAGAAGAGGACAGCCCTTCCCCTCCTTTCTCCTGTTGGCCCCATCCCTCAGATTTCATTTTTTAAAGGTAAGTTTAATACATTTTTATTGAGTTGGTTATTTATTTATTTTGTGTTAGTCGCGGCACCTGAGATACACATTTCAGCATGTGGGATTTTTCACTGCAGTGCACAGACTTTCTAGTTGTGTCTCACAGGCTCAGAAGTTGTAGGAATGCAAGCTTAGTTTCTCCATGGCATGTGGCATCTCAGGTCCCCAACCAGGGATCAAACCTGCATTTCCTTCATTTCAAGGTGGATTCTTAATCTTGACCACCAGGGGAGTCCTTGTCACGAAGATTTCTTGCCCGCTCCCCCCTCCCCCCCCCCCCGTTCAGTTACAGGGAGAAGTAGGGCCCACAAGGATGCTGTGTGGCCCCCTCTGCTCTTTGATGCAGAGCTCACCCCCAGGTCTGGGGCTGCAAGTGCACATCCTGGGGATCCCCTCTGCAGGCTGTGCCTCCTGATTCCAGGGGCACGCCAGAGTCCTGCATCATCCAGGGACCCTCTTGCCCACTCCCCTACATGCATCTGCTCCTTGTGTGGGGCTGAGAATATTGGCCATTTATTTCCTTAACAATGACCTCTCTTCTCCCCAAATGTTGTTGTTGTTCAATAGCTAAGTCATGTCTGACTCTTTACAACCCCATGAACTGCAGCACACAAGGTTTCTCTCCTTCATTATCTCCTTGAGTTTGCTTAAACTCACATCCATTGAGTCGGTGATGTCATCCAATCATCTCCTCCTCTGTTAATCTCTTCTCCTCCTACATTCCAGTCTTTCCCAGTACCAGGGTCTTTTCTAATGAGTCAGCTCTTCACATCAGGTGGCCAGAGTATTGGAGATTCAGCTTCAGTATCAGTCCTTCCAATGAATATTTAGGACTGATTTCCTTTAGGATTGACTGGTTTGATCTCCTTGCAGTTCAAGGGACTCTCAAGAGTCTTCTCCAGGACCACAGTTTGAAAGTATCAATTCTTTGGTGCTCAGTTTTCTTTATGGTCCAACTCTAATATCCATACATGACCACTGGAAAAACCATATATTTGACTATACAGACCTTTGTCAGCAAAGTGATGTCTCTGCTTTTTAATATGTTGTTTAGGTTTGTCATAGCTTTTCTTTCAAGGAGCACAATATTTTAGCTTTATAGCTGCAGTCACCATATGCAGTGATTTTAGAA
>SJYX01022417.1:458460-480960 GCA_006410675.1 Oreotragus oreotragus
TTGGCCGCCCCCCCCCCCCCCCCCCCCCCGTTCAGTTACAGGGAGAAGTAGGGCCCACAAGGATGCTGTGTGGCCCCCTCTGCTCTTTGATGCAGAGCTCACCCCCAGGTCTGGGGCTGCAAGTGCACATCCTGGGGATCCCCTCTGCAGGCTGTGCCTCCTGATTCCAGGGGCACGCCAGAGTCCTGCATCATCCAGGGACCCTCTTGCCCACTCCCCTACATGCATCTGCTCCTTGTGTGGGGCTGAGAATATTGGCCATTTATTTCCTTAACAATGACCTCTCTTCTCCCCAAATGTTGTTGTTGTTCAATAGCTAAGTCATGTCTGACTCTTTACAACCCCATGAACTGCAGCACACAAGGTTTCTCTCCTTCATTATCTCCTTGAGTTTGCTTAAACTCACATCCATTGAGTCGGTGATGTCATCCAATCATCTCCTCCTCTGTTAATCTCTTCTCCTCCTACATTCCAGTCTTTCCCAGTACCAGGGTCTTTTCTAATGAGTCAGCTCTTCACATCAGGTGGCCAGAGTATTGGAGATTCAGCTTCAGTATCAGTCCTTCCAATGAATATTTAGGACTGATTTCCTTTAGGATTGACTGGTTTGATCTCCTTGCAGTTCAAGGGACTCTCAAGAGTCTTCTCCAGGACCACAGTTTGAAAGTATCAATTCTTTGGTGCTCAGTTTTCTTTATGGTCCAACTCTAATATCCATACATGACCACTGGAAAAACCATATATTTGACTATACAGACCTTTGTCAGCAAAGTGATGTCTCTGCTTTTTAATATGTTGTTTAGGTTTGTCATAGCTTTTCTTTCAAGGAGCACAATATTTTAGCTTTATAGCTGCAGTCACCATATGCAGTGATTTTAGAACCCAAGAAAATAAAATTTGTCACTGTTTTCACTTTTTCCCCATCTGTTTGTTATGAAGTGATGAGACTGGAGGCCATGATCTTTGTTTTTTGAATGCTGAGTTTTAAGTCAGATTTTTCACTCTCCTCTTTCACTCTCATCAAGAAGTTCTTTAGTTCCTCTTCACTTTCCACCATCATAATGTTATCATCTGCATATCTGAGATTGTTAGTATTTCTTCCTTCCAGTGCCTTCCTCCATAACAAGCAGGGGTGTGTCCAGGAATCTGACAGTGTGTGCAGTCTTGATTGTATTTGAGGAAAGGAGCTTCCCTTCTCCAGGACTGCATCCACAGTTGCCCTCTCTAGTCTGCCACCCATCTCTTCCTTGTCCCATTTCCCCTGATGTGAAGGACTTTTTTCAGAAGGGCCTTGTGCCAGATGTACCCCTTGTGAGACCGCCATGCCTGCCTCTCTCCATTCAGGGACCCTGGCCCATCTCCCTGTGCCTTGGTTGAAATGTCTAACTCTGAGCATCCCAGACACCCAGCTTGATTCCCACTGTCTTCCATATGGGCAGGACATGTACCATGAGCCATCGAAACTGGACCCCACTCTGAAGAATCAAAAGGGTTCAAGTAGGGCTCACTCTATAACCTAGTTTTGAGAAGCATCTTGCTTTGAATGAGTCAGTTCCTGGCATCATGCTGAACAGGCCTCTTTGAGGCAACCAAAAACCTAGAGTGGATCCCATGTAAAAGAAAAGAGCCATCACAGAGAGGCAAATCTGGGTGCTAGAGATTTCAGACACTTGAAATCCATCTATCCCAGGCATTTCTTCCTCGATGTTTAAACACATTCGTGCTACAGAGGAAATTGAGTCCATATGCCTGAATTCTTTTAAACCTCAAGCCACCACATGCTGTTTTCTGGACCCGTTTAATTGTCCATGAAACCCCAGAGTTGTCTGCAACATGGAGGGTACCCAGGAGAACCCCACCCCCATCATTGCTGCAGACTGCACCCTGCCAGAGACAGCCGCCTCTCTGGGCACTGTGGGTGGGCAGACAGATGGGGCTGGGCCAGGACATACTGTTAGAATTGTCAGTCCACATATGTGTCATGCTGACAACTGGTCTAGAATGGGAAGAGCAATCACAGGCTGTTTTGACTTCTTCCAGACTTTGTTTCTGAAGGCAGTCAGTCAGTTCAGTTCAGTCACTCTGTCGTGTCTGACTCTTCATGACCCCATAGACTGCAGCACACCAGGCCTCCCTGTCCATCACCTACTTCCAGAGCTTGCTCAAACTCATGTCCATCGAGTCAGTGATGCCATCCCACCATCTCATCCTCTGTTATCCCCTTCTCCACCTACCTTCAATTTTTCCCAGCATCAGCGTCTTTTCCAGTGAGTCAGTTCTTCTCATTAAGTGGCCAAAGTATAGGAGTTTCAGCTTCAGCATCAGTCTTTCCAATGAATATTCACGACTGCTTTCCCTTAGGATTGGCTGGTTTGATCTCCTTGAAGTCCAAGAAGGACTCTCAAGAGCCTCTTCCAACACCACAGTTCAAAAGCATCAACTCTTTAGCACTCAGCTTTCTTTATGGTCATACTCTCACATCCATACATGACTACTGGAAATACCATAACTTTGACTAGACAGACCTTTGTTGGCAAAGGTCTGCTTTTTCATATGCTGTCTAGGTTGGTCATAGCTTTTCTTCCAAGGAGTAAGCGTCTTTTAATTTCAT
This sequence comes from Oreotragus oreotragus, assembly GCA_006410675.1. Lineage (NCBI taxonomy): Eukaryota > Metazoa > Chordata > Mammalia > Artiodactyla > Bovidae > Oreotragus > Oreotragus oreotragus. The sequence continues at coordinate 461,072 of SJYX01022417.1, forward strand.
GGCTGCAGTCACCATCTGTAGTGATTTTGAAGCCCGAGAAAATAAAGTCTGTCACTGTTTCCATTGTTTCCCCATCTATTTGCCATGAAATGATGGGACCAGATGCCATGATCTTAGTTTTGTGAAGGAAAATTTAGTGCAAATGCATGAACTAAGACTTTGAAGACTTGGTGTTGTCTCAGCTGTGAGAGCTCAGATAAACCACCCAATCTCCCTAATCTCAACTTCTTCCTCTTTCAACATGCTTCCTCCACTTCCATCCACACCTGGGCCCTCCTTTCCTTCCCTTCAAGTCCTATAGAAGACTGAGCAGGACTTGGTTTTGTGTATCAGAAATGTTCATTCATTGCCCTACAATTTTTACACTGTGTTCATCTGGATTATCTGGATTATTTTTTACAACACTCAAGGGAAGACAGGTGTTATCAGGACTCCCATTGAGGACAGCCCCAAGTTCCACGGAGACTCAGCAATGTGTTCAGGACCTTGTAGCCCATAAAGTGTCAAGGCTGCACCCAAAGCCAGGCCCCTAGCCCTGGCCTTTCCACTCTACTACGTGTTTCTCAGCCAGAAACACAGTCAGAACAGCCCAAGGCCCTCCTCGGAGACAGCTGGTGCTCAGGTGGTGCTGGGAAGGGCACCTCTGCCCCAGCAAGTCAGTCACTCACCCTCTCTCACCATTGCAGACCACGCTGTGGTCCAGAGGTACGTCCCCATCACTTCCGGAAAGGCATGAGCAGTTCACCTGAGGTTTTGTCTTGAGAGCAACTCAAATCTTGGTTCATGGAAGCATGTGTCTGGTCTACTGATGGGGGTCCCTTGGGTCAGCCCGTTCCCCACCCATGATCAGCAGGATGATGTGAGCCAGGCCTTGATGGTGAGGGCCACACATGACACAAACGCGATGCGCTAGTTACAGAAACACAGATTGAAACAAAAATTCATGGACTCAACCAGACAAGTGACAGGGACACCAGGTCTGATTGGCTTTGGGACTGAAATAAAGCCACTAGCTCTAACTCTCTTATCAAGTCTCTCATTATCACAAGATGCCTGTAGTTGCTTCCGCTCTGCATGCCATGATTCACACTGCAAAGAAAGAATGTCTGCACCGACACAGATCCTACTGGTCCAGTTGACTCAAGTAACCATCTTGAACCAATCAGTCTCTCTTGGGGGAAATCTACTGAGGTTACTGGCTCCAGCTTAAGTCCTGTGGTGGGGCAAGTTTAAAGGGGGATGGAACCATTCAAACACAGGGGCTGAGAGGACAGAGGGAGAGTTCTCCAAGGGAAATTAAGATGTGATCACTAACAGACAAGCAAACACAGCCAGGCAGCCAAGAGTCCAAATATCAACCTGAAGCACAAGCAACTCTCATTCTTTCTCTAATGCAATAGTTGGCGAATATTTCCTGCAAATGGCCAGATAGTAAATATTTTAGGTTTTGCCAGCCACAAGGCCTCTGTCGAAACTACTCAGCTCTGCCATGGTGGTGTGAAATCAGCTAGACAACACATAGATGAATAAGCGCCTCTGTGTTCCAACAAAACTTTACTTAGGGACAGTAAAATTTGAATGTCACACAATTTTCAGGTGTCACAAAATATTATTCTCCTTTTGAGTTTTTAAACCTTTTAAAAAATTTAAAAACTGTTCTTCACTTATAGGACTACATGAAAACAGACAGCAGGCTGGATTTTGCTAGGGGAAGGAGTGTTTGGCCGATCCTCACTCCTAAAGGAGAGTCGTCAGGAGGTGGGGAACAAGGGTGAGGACTTTTATGTGATCAAAGGGCATGAGGTCCAGAAAAAATCATGCATCTATGGAGCACAAATAAGAATGAGCTTGAAGAAATCATTGGAATGAAGTGAAATTCTCAGTCCAGTTAGCGATTTACCTATATCTTTTCCCACACTAATTTACAGAGAGAAGTCTATTAATCATTCCGGGTGCAGAAAGGAAATCGCATTCTCAGCATAAACATAAATTATCAGCCTAAAACTCAAATTCCTTCCGAGGGATGGGGCATGTTAAAAGTTTTGAATAGCTCAAATAGAACAAATGGGTGAGAGGAGATAATGCATCTTTTGAAATACAAACCTGAAAAGACGTTATGCTCAATTACACTGACAAAAGATTTGGGATCCAGCAATATCCTCCGTGGAATTCAGCAGCTAAACAGGAATGCTAAATCACAGACTCTAACTTAAGCAAGAGTAATCTAGCATAAGCCACATTACATGCGCATCCGCTGGGAGCCTGAATCTGCTCTGATGTTTACAAAATGCCTTTCTCCGTCTCTATTAGAAGGTGGGCTCACCTGCTAAGACCGCTGTGCCTCCAAGTTCCCAAACTGAGCAGTGGGGTGCTTTGGAAAGAAAGCAGAGTTAAGAAAGGTGGTGAGGAGGATGCTAAGGGGGAGTCTGGACTCTTCAGAGGGAGGAGTTTCAGCTCCAAGAAGCAGTACTGGGGAGAGAAGATGCCAGGAAAGAAAATGGACAGAAGTTTATGACCAGGAAGAAAAAACTGGCGTGTGGTTGGAAGTCCATATATCACCCTGGGCACAAGCAAGGAAAACTGACACTCAGCTTCTATGACCCGCATCCCACTCCTGATCTCCACTTCTGAAGTTAGAACAGGTCTCTACAGACCAGACTCTAGGTCCCAGATGGAGCATGGATGACCTCACGTAATTCCCCACCGTCAGCAGCACAGCTGGTGCTTGCTAGGTATTTAACACCCAGGCAACAAGTTCTGGAGATGGGTGTGTGTTAAGTCATCAGAAGAACAGAAAAGAAAGGCTAGACCCTGGAAAACAAGGGCTGCCACACGTTTCCAGAAGGCAGACTGAGATCCTAGGTGATTTATTGGTTGCTGCTGTGACAAGTGTGAAAGGCTGACCCATGGAGTTTGTACCTCAGGTATCCTGGGAGAGAGACAGATGAGCTAAAGAGGGAAATAAAAGATTCTAGAGAAACAGCTGTGCTCTGTGTCACAGCCAAGAGCAAAATGGGGACGTACAGATGAAAGATACGGGGAGGCTGGTTTGAGAAGCAAGTCGGGTAGTCTGGAATGAAAGGGGCTGCCTGCGGAGCACGGAGCTTCTTGCCAGGGAAGCTGGCGGTACACCGGTAGGAGAGCTGTCTTCAAGAATGTCACCTCTTGTTGTTCAGTAGTCAAGTCAAGCCTGATTCTTTGCAGCACCATGAACTGCAGCATGCCAGGCTTCCCTGTGCTTCACTGTCTCCCTGACTTTGCTCAGACTCAAGTCTGCGGAGCCAGGGATGCCACCCAGTCATCTCATCCTGCGTCACCCCATTCTCCTCTTGCCATTCAGTCTTTCCCAGCATCAAGGTCTTTTCCAGTGAATCGGCTTTAAGCATCAGGTGGCCAAAGTATTGGAGTTTCAGCTTCAGCACCAGTCCTGCCAGTGAATATTCAAGGTTGATTTCTTTTAGGATTGACTGTTTTGATCTCCATGGAGTCCAAGGGACTCTCAAGAGTCTTCTTCAGCACCATAGTTTGAAAGTATCAGTTCTTTGGTGGTCAGCCTTCTTTTTAGTCCACCTCTCACATCCAAACATGACTTCTAGAGAAAACATAGCTTTGACTCTATGGACCTACATGCTCAACAAGGACCAGCAATGGGACAACCAGGGAACCAGGCTTCTCATCCAGCTATGTGGAGCAGCTGAAAAGCATGTCCCTGCTAGTTCAGTTCAATTCAGTTCATTCGCTCAGTCATGTCCGACTCTTTGCGACCCCATGAATTGCAGCATGCCAGGCCTCCCTGTCCATCAACAACTCCAGGAGTTCACTCAAACGCACGTCCATCGAGTCAGTGATGCCATCCAGCCATCTCATCCTCTGTCGTCCCCTTCTCCTCCTGCCCCCAATCCCTCCTAGTATCAGGGTCTTTTCCAATGAGTCAACTCTTCACATGAGGTGGCCAAAGTATTGGAGTTTCAGCTTTAGCATCAGTCCTTCCAATGAACACCCAGGACTGATCTCCTTTAGGAGGGACTGGTTGGATAGGGCCTGACAAAACATGGTCCATTGGAGAAGGTAATGGCAAACCACTTCAGTATTCTTGCCTTGAGAACCCCATGAACAGTACAAAAAGGCAAAAAGATGTGACACTGAAAGATGGGCCCCCCAGGTCAATAGGTATCCAGTACACTACTGGGGAAGAGCAGAGAAATAGCTATAAAAACAATGAAGAGGCTGAGCCAAAGTGGAAACCATGCCCCGCTGTGGGTGTATCTGGTGGTGAAAGTTCGATGCTGTAAAGAACAATACTTCATGGGAACCTGGAATGTTAGGTCCATGAATTAAGGTAAATTAGATGTGGTCAAACAGGAGATGGCAAGAATGAACATTCACATTGTAGGAATCAGTGAACTAAAATGAACGGGAATGGGCAAATTTAATTCAGATGACCATTCTATCTACTACTGTGGGCAAGAATCCCTTAGAAGAAATGGACTTAACAAAAGAGTCCAAAATGCAGTACTTGCTTGCAATCTCAAAAATGGCAGAATGTTACCTGGGAAGCAGTTGAAAGTCTAAGTTACTTTCACCTTTAGCCATTTGCCATCTCCAGTTTTGAAGGAAGTGATAAACAGAGTCAGAAGGCAGAGAGAGAGATGCTTAGCCTTCGCAGCTCCTTGAGCTGTACTGGAGAATGAGGCTCGAGCTTCAGCTGATGCTGGATTTCCTCACTCTTCTCCAGCTCCAAGCCCAGACTTAGGGCCTGGGTGTGGCAGAGGGATACGCAGTAGGCGGCAATGATGGTAGTGATCTGCCTTACACGCCATGGGACACAGAGTCCAGGAACCTCAGAAATGGGCTTCTTCCTGCCCCCAAAAGTCAGGCCGGTCACACCTGGGTGTGTTCTCCATAAGGTCACACAAGGAGAGGTATCTGGCTTTCAGAGAAGCCCCGGGGGAGGGCAGCTAGACAGGTCTGGGAAGGGCACTGGGATCTTGGGGCAAGGGAGGGGTGTTTGCCTTCCTCCCAACAGGAACTCTGAGGGCATCACAGGAAAGCAGACCCATGCCTTCAGGGAGGCCTGGTCCTTGGGGTTGCCAAGCAAGGCGCTAGCTTCTAGGTGCTGGAACAGAGGACACACAACAAGCAGCTCTTTAGCCATCTGCTGAGGAAATACCAGGGTAAATTAAAATGAGAGTGGATTTGTGACTTCTGTCTTTTCCAAAAAGATAGTGTTGGCAGGTTTATGAGAAAACCATTCCCAAACACCTTGAATTTATATGGCACGCTTATTTCAAAAGCTCTTCCACATCTGTTAGCTCTTTGAAGCCCCTGGAGGCAGGTAGGGCAGGGGAGTGCTGGGTGGGGGAAGGAGCCCCAGAGAGCCTGAGCCATGGGGCCCCAGGGGAAGAGGCTAGAGCGGCACTCGGTGCCCTGGCCCTCCACACAGACGCAAAGGGCTTCTCCTCCTCCCAGAGCTCTGGCCAAGGGCCACATGTCTATAAGGCTGGAAGCAAAGTGACCACTTAAGAGCTGGGTGGTCAAGTGCAAGTTGGCCCTGGGAGTGCTCCTTTCTCTCACATACTGCCCTGCACCCCTGTGCCCTGCAAATTAACCAAGACTTTTAGAGGTAAGAAATAAGAAATAATGGCTCCTCCGACAGAAGCAAACAGAGGCTGATTGACAAGGAGGCCCCTCATAATCAGTGCTGCAGTAAACTATACTAATTATGGTGTCAATTGGTAACATTATAAAGGTTGAAGCTACATAATGAAAAAAGAGCATACACACAGGCAGAGCAAGTTCAGTAAATGTAATTACAGGGTGACATTATTGGCAAATAGTATTTTATGAGGGATTAAGAGGGATAAACACATTGCCAAACTTACAAGCTCCTCAGGGGTGGGAGGACCCGGAACTGGCCAGTGACTCGCCACTATGATTCAGCTAGCTGAGCTCTTGGGGGAGCCCTGAGGTCTTCTGGGCATCCCCCGAAGAGGTGCTTTTAGGTAGAGATCACTGTTCCAATGCCTTGTAAGCTACGTAATATCCTTGTTCCTGGCCTGTCCAGGGCTATTTAGTCTTCAGATCCTAAGACCATGGACTGCCCTAGCTGAAGGTACCAGAGACACTTTATAGCTTTGGAATGGGAACCTGTCCATTCATTGTAACATTATCCATGTTCAACCATATCCATGGAGTGCAGACCAAGGTCTCTGTTGTCCTTGTGTTACCATTCTGAGGCTTCCTAGGTGGCTCACGTGGTAAAGAATCTACCCAGGTTCTATTCCTGGGCCAGGAAGATTCCCTGGAGAAGTACATGGCAACCTGCTGTAGTGTTTTTGTTTGGAAAATTCCCTGGACAGAGGAGCCTGGCAGGCTATAGTCCATGGGGTTGCAAAGAGTCGGACACGACTGAGAGACTAACAGTTTCACTTTGCCATTCTATGGAAGACCAAAGAAAACTGATCAAGCAAATCACTAAGGCCATCCTGGATTCAGCGCTCAGATGAAAACTGGACAGTGTGATATGATAGCAGGTATGGAAGGGAGAGATGGAAAAGGAGAGACAGGCTTCCTACTATGTGGGAGGTCTATGAGGGCTTCTTGAGTACAGGACACATAAACTGAGTTCTAGGAGCCAAGACCACAGGAAGGGAGGAAAACTGCTCCTCCCACGATGCCAGTTCCTTCCTGACAGAAAAAGGGCAGAATACGGGTGCTCTCACTCAGAGTCACAGTTCGGTCACATCAAGCGCTCTCGAATAGGATATGGGCCAGACTGGGAAGAGAAATGCTCATCTCTCAGGATCAATGGGGCCACTGTGTTTTGTAGGTTAAAGGAACATGAGAGATCACATAACTCAAAGTCCCTAAAACCCTAGAGAATCACGTATGTTGCATGTGTGTGTGATAAAGGAGCTTCTTCCCAGTTCTCACTGTCTATTGCTATACAGCAAACCACACTGAACCAAACAGAGCTATCTCATTATCTCCCCTATTTCTTAACCAGACAATTCCTGGTCCCAGTTTCTTCTGTGGTTACAGTCAGACGATAGGGCTAGAGTCATCCGATGGCTTCTTCACTCACGTGACTGGTGCCTGGGCCAGAATGACTGGAGGCTGGCCAGCACCTCCTCCCTATGGCCTGCCTAGGTCGGGCTTGGGCTAGGTTGGGCTTCCTCACAGCATGGCAGTCTCAGAATATGAGGGCTTCCTCCATGTAGACTGGTTTCCTCCAGGGTAAATGTTATGAACAGACCAGGCAGGAGCTACAGTGTTCTCAGGACCTAACAATGAAGGGCTAGACTATCCTTTCTGCCACAATATTTTGATGAGAAGGAAAGGTTATCTCACTAAGGCCATCCCAAACTCAGGAAAAGGAAATTAGACTCTAGCTTTCAATGGAGGAATAACAAAGAATTTTTAGCCATCTTTAATCTACCACACACCCTGGGCATTAAAAATACACAGCCTTTATCAAAGGCCTGCTTAGCCTCTCGACAACTTAATAAAAGTGTCATTCACACTCTGATTATTTCACTTTCCTCGGATTATTCAAAGAATTAGTCTATGTTTATTGAGAGCCTTCCAAGTAAAAATGTGTCATGCTTGGTTCTATCTGCCATACACAAGGTACAATGTACTTTTTTTTGCAGGAGCTTACATGTGTATTGTGAGGAAAGAGATCAACTTTTTTCTTTTTTTCTTTTTTTGGCTGTGTGGCTTGGCATGTGGGATCTTAGTTCCATGAACAGAGATAGAACTTGCATCTCCTTCAGTGGAGGCACAGAGTCTTGACCATTGGCCCACCAGGAAAGTCTCCGACTTTATTCTTTTGCATGTGGTTATCCGATTGTCCCAGGTGGCTCAGTGGTAAAATACCCACCTGCCAATGCAGGGAGACAGAAAAGATGATTTGATCCCTAGGTTGGGAAGATCCCCTGGAGGAGGAAATGGCAGCTCACTCCAGTATTCTTGCCTAGAGAATCTCATGGACAAGAGAGATTGGTGTGCTACAGTCCATGGGGTTGCAAAGTGTCAGACACTACTGCATGATTAAGCATGCACATTCTGGATAAAGTGCCATATACTTCAATTTATAATCATTGAACTTATTTTTAAAGTGAAATTTGACATAGAGGTCCAGTATGTCAAACAAGTCAAGGTGGGACTATTCTGGGTGAGGTGAGAGTCTCAGGGCACCTCTGCCAAGGCTGTGCTCAGAAAATCACAGTGTGTGTGCTGTTGTTAGAGATGGTGAAAGGAAATTAGAGAGTGAAATGTCTCTTCTCCCTATAATATGCTTTCCTGATGAAAAAATATGGACTCAGTTTTATGGAAGGGCTAGTATATTCATCTAATTTTTTTTTTAATTTAAAATCTCTGCCAAATTGGCTTGAACAAAAAAGAACACAAGAACAAGTAAGTCCTATGGGAAACTTGTTTCCAGTAGGGCTGGGTCCAGGGGCTCATACAAGGTCATCTACTACTTAACATGTAATATACTAACACAGGGTTGGGTCTCTCCAGGCGTTACCTGTGCTGGCTTCACTCTCAGGGGGCACTTTCTCTGTGCTTTTGGAGGATAAGGTGGCCACCAGCAGTTCCCCTTACTTCTACAGTCAGGCACTTTCCTCGGGCTATTTCTATTAATTCCAGCTCTGCTTGGCCTCACTTGGGTCCTGTGCTCAAATCCACACAATCTAAATGGTCAGTGGATGATGTCTTATTCTGACAATTGAGGTTTAAGGTGACATATGCACGCTTGAGTCACAGGAGAGCTGGGGAGGTCATTGGTGCTGAGAGTGAAGGAATGAAAATTAGATCCTTTCACCAGAAGAAGGCAGCTGGGTCGTGGGACAGGCAAAACACACCTCTCCAGAAAGGAAGGGACAGCAAAGAACTAAGAGTCAGGAGGGCAGGATGCCAGGGGAGAGCTGGGTATTCCCTGGTCTCTCCCCACAAAATGAGAGGGTGGTCAGCTCTCTTGACACCAGGTCCCTGGGAGGAGACTTCAGATCAGTAATCAGGACCCCAGGTTAGACCCTGGTACTGGCTTTGCCCTCAGCCTTCCTCCACCAAGAAGTCCTTCGAGCTTAGGGAGCACCCAGAAATGTTCCAGAAAACCTTTCAGTGGGTGCTTTGGCCTGAAATGTAGCCAGGGACAGAGAAACACAACTGCCATGCAGTATCATGAAACATTGCCATTAAGTTTAATGCCTTCGTAACAAAGAATGCCACATTTATTATCACAAATAAATCCACGGATTTAACACCCATCAGGCTTTAGACTTTATTTTTCCATATAAAATAAATATGGCTAGAGTATAAGATTATGACTGCACCATTATTTTCTAAAACTATTTAATTTAAACGCAGTCTAACTGCCCCATGCTATGAGCCTGGGCACAGAAAGGGCCGCCCCATCCCAGGGGAAATGCTCACCCCACTGACTGCAGCAGAGAGCAAGGTGGGCTTCCCTGCGTGGCGGCTGGGTTTCATCACTGTTTAACGAATTGTTGCACTCTTTATAGGATAAACAATAAATTGCACATGATTTATCATATTACCCAATAAATCATGTGACAAATCATTAGGCAGAGTGATAAAATCAAGTGTTTTAGAAATAAGTTAATCTATGATGCCAATGTGTAAACTAAACAGTTGCTTAAAAACCCTATTTACTAATCATTTTTACATAAAGAAAGATTAATGATTATGTAGATTAAATGTGTACTTATTCCTATAAACATCAGACAGTTGTGTGCCCTACTGGCCTTCTCTTTTTAGCAAAGCCCCCCGAAAACCTCCCTCTGTAGCGTCATTCTGTCTGTCTCCCTCCTCCCTAGATGTGCCTTGATGGGGAAAGGAGGCTGGGGAAGCAAGGGCTAGAGAAAGAAGTGGTTAATGAAGAGCATGTCACCGAGGGGCCTGGCAAAGACGCTGTGTTCCCTGTAAATTCTGTAATACACTAATTAACACTTTCATTAGGGCTCGGAGACAGGTTCCAATGCTGCCTGCTTCTCCAGCCTGCCTTCGACCCGGCGCTCTTTCTTGCTTGTGACAACTATGTTTATAGCTTCTCTGCCCATCGAGCTGGCTGGCACATCGAATTACCCTCAAGAGTACATGGGCATCACGTCACATTTGCGTGCCTGATATCATACGTGACGAGCTGTGCCACCGCCAGGGCCTTTAATGCACATCCCGTGGACGGCCGGCCCCCGGAATGCATAGGCAGATATTAAGCTAAATCTTTTTGGAGTCAAGCTTGTTTCACGTCAGTTACACAAACATATTGGTTCCTTTAAAAGAACAAATGCTTTGTGCGTAAGGAAAGGACTCCAGGACTCAAACCTGAGAAATCATTCCACGCAGCAACTCAGCCCTTCCTTCTGAAGGCTGTTTTCTTAGGGGGAGAAAGGGAGAGATTGTCTGGCTTCTAGAATATGAATTTTGAGCCATAATCACTATAAACGATGGACGTTCCTGGGAGGGAAGAGGAGAGCCTTGGAGAGTGTAACTAGGAAGACAATGGGAATATCAGAGATGATCCGTTTCCCTCTCTTGCATTAAAACGCTGCTAATCTTCTCAAGGGTCCCTCTGACTCTGAATTTCCCCAACATTACAAATCAAACCCTGAAGCTGATCTAGCAATGCGGAGAGAACTGAAGCCATCTCGGATGTGTGAGAGCGCTCCCCTTCTATCTTACATGAAGTCCGTGTTAAACTACTTGAAGAAATGCAAATCTCTGAGGTTTTGGGGTCATCATTCCTGGTGCTGGTGGTGCCCTGTGAAGTGGCTGTTGAAAAACTGGGAAAAGCATGGGAAATAAGAGGCATCTCAAGAATGACTCTGTGTTATCATTCTCCAGAAAATGAAATGGATACATTTTACTGACAACTTCAATTTCCATGACCTACCAGGAAAATATTGCCTCTGAGGCAAGAAATGAGCTTTCACACGTGATCTTTAGCCCTTCCCAAGAGGCAGGACGTTGAGTGTTGAGAGAGGAATGTCGTAGGAATTCTAAGACCCTATCTAACCTCAGATGCCTGGCTTCTCTCCTGTGCTGCCCCTGAGAAGCCTCCAGGACAGAGTGGAAATGTTTAGAGGAAATGACCCAATTGCTAAGATAGCAATTTATGCTTCTAAATGCCCAGGAAAGAGATAGATTAAGTGACAACAAAATCTTCATCCTAATTTCCCTTCTTCTTATCCAACCCACCTCAAAATCTATCCTGATTCACATTTTAAAATACTGCATGTATTAGTCAGGGTAAGTTGAGTTTTGCTTCAGTAACATAAAAGCTCCGAACCTCAGAAGAGTAAAATGAATTTTTTTTCTTAGTCTTGCAATGCCATCATAAGCCCAGGGAGCCCTTGGAGACAGGTGACCTCCTTATGGTAGTGGAGCAAGACAGTCTGCTTCAATCTGATGTTACCTCCATAGACCTAAGTGCTTTCCTAATCATTGAGGAAGAGAGTATGTTCTAGCAAGGGTTAGTTCTTAAATGCTTTCACCAGAATTAACACTTTCTTTTTTTTTTTGGTCAGAATGAACCACATGGTCCTTCTTAACTTTAAGGATGAGGAAGCATCATTCTCTACATGCCAGAGACAGGAAAGAAGCAAATATTGTGAACATTATAATATTGATTATACAACCCACTTCCCAGAGCACCTTCTCTGCAGCAGCACCATTCCCTGCAAAAGCATAAAAGCAGAGAACCCTATCAGTAGGGCTTATTACCCAGGATCTTGCTGGTGCAGTCTGGATGTTTCCAGCCTTATAACTGTGATACAAATGCTTTGTGAGGGATGGGAAGAGGCACATTTGTGTAGTGCTCAACTCTGCAGAGAGGCAATGTAGTCTAATGATCAAGAGTATGAACTCTAGGGTCAGACAACTTGCATATGAGTCCCAGCTCTGATGCTTATTACCAGTATGATCTTGGCAAAATTAATTAATTTCCCTACACCTCAGTTTTGTAATCTGCAATGTGGAGCTAGTGATGGTGCCTGACTCGTGGGTTTTTGTGAAGATGAATTACATCAATACCTGTGAAGCCTTGGTACTGAATGAACGCTACAGATATGTTTTCTCTGATTGTGATGCTTTATAATCTGCAAGGGGCCCCTGGTCATTATAATTCATCTAAAGAACAAGCTCACTCTGTCTCTTGCATCTTCCTCCATCCTAGAGAGAGCTCAGAAGGATGTTGCTTTGTTTGAAGCCTGAAGAAAGACATTAGAAACTAAATTGGGGGGAAATGAATTGCTCTGCATATGGAAATGAGAGGATTATGAAGAAATGTGGCAGAAACAGCTACATCAGCCCAGTAATCCATATGTCCCCTTCATTTTGCAGCCCCCTTGAAAGTGAAGTGGTCTTACAGTTAATTAACACCAATTAGGTGGAAGCAAAAGTAACAGCCATCTTTAGGATACAAGATTTGGTTGCTGCACCCTCCCTCTCCCATTACAAAAACTGGGGAGACCCCGTGCTGAGAAAGTGAAGCCTGGATTGCTGAATCACCCTTGGAGGAAGATCATCTTGAAGACCTATTAGTGGAATTGCATGTGTGAGCACTTTTGTTGACTTAATCCCTGATGTCTTAGAGTTATTTGTTATTACAGCATATCCTAGCCTAACCTGACTAATACAAAGGGGGTTTGTTCCTGAAAGAAAAGAGCAAAGAACAGAGAAGATAGCCAAGTTGAATGGAGTGACTGGAAGTTTCTTAAGAAAAATGATATATAATACATTTAAGCTTTTTTGCATTGCTATGATGCTAATGCAATATCCTGTATGATGTTAATATCCTCTATTTCTCTTCTTTTGTTTATATCTCACTGTGTTTTGTGTTTTATTTTGTAAGTTTTGCATGAGGAAAACAATTAAAGAGACAGATAAGTCTACATCTAAATTAACACCATAAGACAGCAGCATGGAATCTTGAGGTAGAAACTTGGAGCTCCATGTGCTTATGATAACATAACAATACACTCTACAGATAGCTTAGCGGTACTCTAAGCTTTCTGTTGCTGTTGTTCAGTTGTCCAGTTACGTCTGACTCTTTGTGACCCTGTGGACTGCAGCACACCAGGCCTCCCCGTCCTTCATCATCTCCCGAAGTTTGCCCAAGTTCAAGTCCATTGCATTTGTGATGCCATCCAGCCTTCTCACCCTCTGATGCCCTCTTCTCCTTCTACCCTCAATCTTTCTCAGCATCAGGGACTTTTTCAATGAGTCAGTGGTTCGAATCGGGTGACCAAAATCCTGGGACTTCAGCTTAAACATCAGTCCTTCCAATGAGTATGCAGGGTTGATTCCTTTAAAATTGACTGATTTGCTCTCCAAAGGACTCTCAGGAGTCTTTTCCAGCACCACAGTTTGAATACATCAATACTTTGGCGCTCTGGCTTCTTTATGCTCCAACTCTCACAACCATATAAATGAGCACTGGAAAGACCATAGCTTTTACTATATGGACATTTGTTGGCAGAGTAAATTCTCTGCTTTGTTGGCAGAGTAATGTCCCCTTCGTGGATCACTGCCTTGTCATGACAAAGGAGCTATGGGCCATGTCATTTAGGGCCACCCAAGACGGATGGGTCATAGTGAAGGGTTCTGACAAAGTGTGATCCACTGGAAGAGGGAATGGCAAACCACCCCACTATACTTGCTGTGAGAACCTCGTGAACTGTATAAAAAGATTTCATAGATTATTCAAATCAGTAATAGTCACTCTGATTATATCTTAAGAGGTAGACTGACCCTAGACTATAGAAACCTGAGGTAGGGATAAACAGTATTTAATATCACCTCACATTTACAGGGAGAAGGCAATGGCACCCCACTCCAGTACTCTTGCCTGGAAAATCCCATGGATGGAGAAGCCTGGTAGGCTGCAGTCCATGGGGTCGCTGAGGGTCAGACACGACTGAGTGACTTCACTTTGACTTTTCACTTTCGTGCATTGGAGAAGGAAATGGCAACCCACTCCAGTGTTCTTGCCTGGAGAATCCCAGGGATGGGGGAGCCTGACAGGCTGCTGTCTAGGGGGTTGTACAGAGTCGGACACGACTGAAGTGACTTAGCAGCAGCAGCAGCAGCAGCACATTTACAGGTGAAAAGAAAAACAAACAAGGTCTAGACAGATCAAGTAGCTTTCCCAAAGTCACACAAAAAAGAATAGAGTGAACCTGGATCCAAAACTCAGATCTTTTGGATCTAACTCCCCAAAATGCTCTATTAGACATACATAAACCAATCTCAGCAGACTCAAAGTCACCAATAATCTCCATGTTGCTAGAAAAGTAAATTCTCAACACTTACGGGGTTGACATATCTGTCATATTTTGTACAACTAACCCTAACCCTCTTCATTATGAAACTTCCTTCACTTGGCTTCCAAAACACACTTCTGGTTTACTCCCTACCTCATTGGTTGCAACTTTTCCACCTCCTTTGTTGAATCCTTCTCATTTTTCAACCTCAGTGGAGAAGGTGCTTCAGAGTTCAGTCCTTGGACACTTTTTCTCATTTCTACATATTTACTCCATTAATAAGTACATCTAGTTTCACAGTTTAAATTTCATCTATATACTGATATAAACTCAACAGATTTATAACTCCAGCCACGACCTCTCCCTTGAACTTCCAAATCATATATCAACCACTCACCTGGGATGCCACTTAGACATCTAATGGGCATGCACACACTTAATGTGTCCCAGACTGATTCCTAATTTTCCTTTCTCATCCAACGTACTTCTGTGCAGATTTGCATACCACAGTCAACTGAAGCTTCAGTATTTACCCAGTCCCTAAATATTCTTTTTCTGTCTCACCCAGCCTATAAGCAAGACTTCTTGGTCTTTCAGCAGCTCCACAGAACTTAGTAGCAGCCACTGTGATCTCAACCATCATTCTTACTCACCTGTATTCTTGTGTTAGCCTCTTAATTGGTGTCCCTAAGTCACCCAGTTTGAGTCTTTGCTCAAATGTCACCTTCAATGTGAAGCTTTCCTATACCACCAAACTTCAATCAACTCCCTTTCCACCAACACTCCATAGGTCCCTTGCTCCAGCACTTAGAATCATCTATCATGTTATTTATATTCCATCTCCTTCCTACTGAATCTGAGCTCTAGAAGAGGTTTGTTTTTTTTTTTTTAACTACATCCCTAGGGTGCAGAAAAGATGCCCCAACCACTCATTTTTTGTTGAATGAGTGAATAGACAGAACAAATGTTCCCCACCCTGACTCCACTACTCCCTACTCTTAACTTTCACTTACTATCTGGTTGCTGGATTTCTTCTCACCTTGGTCTTTTTTTTCCCTCCCCCCAGGTGTTTCAACCTGGTGTCCTGGGAATCAAGTGCCTGGCTTCTCTGTCTATTCTCTCCTTTACTTCTCAAACAGCCTCCCTGACTCCTGTGGCGGCAAGAATATTTTTTTTCCCCACTGACCAGGATCATTCTCTGCTTCTCTGAAACAGATTGGGAGCCTCATGGTGCAATTTCTTTTCCTTTGCCATAGTATTTTTCTTAACTCTTCCAACCCATAGCAACCTCCCCCATTTCTGAATGTTTCGGGGGCATGCTGGATAATAATAATAAACATTCACATGCTTAAATGTTTGTAACAATAATTTTAGGGGCTTCCCTTGTGGCTCAGAGGTTAAAGTGTCTGCCTCCAATGCGGGAGACCCAGGTTCAATCCCTGGGTCGGGAAGATCCCCTGGAGAAGGAAACAGCAACCCACTCCAGTATTCTTGCCTGGAGAATCCCATGGACAGAGAAGCCTAGTAGGTTACAGTCCGCGGGGTCGCAAAGAGTCGGACACGACTGAGTGACTTCACCTCACTACTTCTACCTATTTTACCAACAAGGAGGCTCAGAAAAGTTAGGCTACTTATCAGAGTTTCAAAGAGTAAAAATTCGAATGCAGGCAGGTATAAACTCAAATCTTGTGTCCCAAATTCTGTCACACTGTGAGACCCAAAGTTAAATTCTTGGTCATTTTTAATTAGCTCCTCAAATTCCTGAGTAGTTAATGTATAAGAACTGTCATACTCCTGCTCTGTTAGCCTGTGACCTCAATGCACCCAACACATGCGTGGCTTAATGGGAACTTTCTGCCAAATTCACCAGATTTGTTGGGCTTTGGTGGGGGAGGGGAAGAAACAGGACCGCTTTCAGAGCCATTCCACAAGAAAAAGACATTCAGGTAGCAAAATGCCCCCTGAGGGAACCAGGCAATGAGCCTCTTCCTCTTTTCCCTTGCTGCTTCACTCCCGCATTTGATAGAAACCAGAATGGTAGAGACATGTTCACTACTACAGGAAAAGAAAAGAGAGGTATGCCTCCAACCAAATGATTTTCTGCTCCTTAAGTGACCTTTTTAGGCACTTTTGTTATGAGGGTCTCAGACACCTTTGGAAGCAGCCAATATAAATTCATCCATCCACCTACTGCCCACTGACCCATGTTTGTTTATTGACACCTACCTCTGTACTCAATCCCAGCAGAGACATGAAATTTCTTCTTTGTAGGGATTACAGAGAAGTGGGTGCAAGTGACAAGTTAGAGAGCAAAATAAGTTACTATATCCATGCACTGGGCTTTATAGTTTTATAAAGCATGTTCTCAAAAATCTCATCTTAACTTCAGCATCTCCTAGCTGCAGACTCTGTGTCAGTGAAGAGCCTGTTCCAAGATCATAGAGTAAGTATGCAGATGATTCAAAGTTCAAACCCAGGTCTCTGACTCCAAGTCCAGTGCTCTTTGCACCAATCCACACCAGCCAATTCCAACCTAACGCCTCCCGAAGTGACAGAATAGAACGCTAAGTAGGGTCTACTCTCATCACCTTCATGAAAACCAACCCTCGACCGTAAGTTGTGAATGCTGTTACTTACCACCCAGGGCTGCCACCTTGCCTAGGACATAGCTTTAGTCTCTGAAAGACAGAGATAACTCCTTATATTTCATTTGTGCCCCCCAACAACGTCCTGCCATGCTCTGGAAACATAGCAATATT
The DNA here is from genome assembly GCA_006410675.1 of Oreotragus oreotragus. Taxonomy (NCBI): domain Eukaryota; kingdom Metazoa; phylum Chordata; class Mammalia; order Artiodactyla; family Bovidae; genus Oreotragus; species Oreotragus oreotragus. The sequence continues at coordinate 478,122 of SJYX01022417.1, forward strand.
CTCCTTTAGCGATGCGGTCTTCTCTATCTGCTCTAATCCACACAAACCCGGCTCCTCTCCAAACCAAGTATACAATTGATTCTCAATAACAAAATGCTAGATGAGGGGATACAGAGCAAGTGTGATGGTGGGCAGCAGCGTTTCTCATGATCATGACTTCTTCCCGTACCTCCTCTCACTTGTGATCTCATCCCTCTTCTTGACTCTGGGAGACAGGCTAGCCTGCAGAAGAAGAGGAGGTTCCTGCATATTTGTGTCCATGGGCATTGGATGCATGCTGGTGGCCAAGAGAATCAACTGCAGACTCTTCAAACATAGCTTCCAAGTTTGCTTCTCTAATTTTCCATTTGTGGTAACATGGGAAATCCTACACCCCCTTGCTGGCTAGGGCGCCAGGCCTTCCACCCCAAGACCATCTCTGGATCCTTGACGTCAGCTGTCAACATCTCAGACTGGGCCTTGGGACTTTGCCGTATAGGATGTCTTTTGTTAGTGACTCCACACAGCATGGTTTGGGTGGATTCCATGCAGTCTATAACAGCTGAGGAAACTGTTGATGGAGATTAAAGAGCCTGCCCCCAGTAGGCAGGCAGCCCACACCTAGTCAAGAAGAAAGCTAAAAAAGTCAACCACTCCTGCTGCATGTTCTAACCACCAGACTGAGCTCCTGTCGCTTGACAAAAAGGATTTGCTTTCAATTAAAATAGGAGCATAAATTATTTTTATCCCTGTATTATTGGGCGGTAAGTAAATTCACAGTAACTCACTGGATTTTTTAAAATCTATTTTAAATATAAACACACTGCCATATTTTCTGTGGGTTTGAAAGCTTATGTTAAGTTTGCAAATAAGTCAACTCCATAAAGATAACATCTTTCCCTAAAAAATGTGTTGTAATCTAATGGCATGCTATGGAAAATTAACATCTTATTAACAACATACATGAACCGTCCCTCCGTTTAAAAGGTTCAGAGTCGACTTGAGCTCCTCACTCGGCCCTGAGGCCAGGATGACTGACACACCAACCTCCAAACCATCTCCCCCCTTGGGGGTGTGCTCTGCGGCCCTCACAGGACTGCTGTTTTATTTTGAGTCATGCTGAACTTTATTTTTGAACCTACCTTGTTACATGTCTGACAGGCCTGTGTTCACAGAGGGACCTGGATCACTTTGGTCTACCCTAAAAAACACCATGTCAGACAGGGCTGCATGGAGATGTGTTCAGGTGTTTGTCTATGCACCAAGGATCCAGGTAAACTGCTGTAAGGACGTTAATAGCCAGACCCCAGGCATTTATAGACCAGCCCTTGGTGATGGGGACAAAACACTAGACTTCTTATCCATTCTATGGAAAATAAAAGCCCAAGGCCACATAGGCCAGACATAATTTTAGACAAAATGAAAGTTACCTTCTTGTGTCCTCTCTTTTTCATAGTAAATATTATATATTTTTTTTCTTATTTTAAGCCTTCTTCCATCCTCTTCTACTCCCTCTGTATCTACCTTGCCTAAAGAGTGGTTTATTTCCCCAGCAGAGTACCCAAGGGCCACAGTTCCTTATTGTGTCTCCATGATCAATGTTTTCAGCATCTTTTCTGGGCCTGAGCCTTTAAGACGATTCAGCTGATGTCACACTCAGACCCACCTTGACCTTACTTCTCTCCCCCACCTCCCTGGACCACTGGTCTTCAGAAATTTTAACAAAATATAAAGTCTATGTAAATAGGAAAAGGGAAAAGCTGTCAAAATCTGCATGAGTTGTTTAAATACCATGAATAAGAACCAGTAACAATAGGCACATCAATGAAGATGTGTTTCCTTCAGACTTGGCCATGTGCCACCCAGCGCGAGTCCCCCAGAAAACGCCACTCGGCAAAGGAGGGAGCCTGGCTCCCCCGCCCCTTCCTGACACCCCCTCCCTGGTAAAACATTTTTGACAAGCGACTCATCCAGAGCCATTTCCCACAGCTTTCCTTTCATTTGCATACTCATTAGAATAATGTGATTTCGCAAAGTGGGAATGTGTAAGTCCTTACCACGTGGAGAAAACTCTGAACCCCAGATTCCAGATGCTGGTCTGCCTGTTAGGGTGCAGGACAGCTTAGAGGAGCCCCAACGTTAGCCGCCCTCCGTGAACACAAACAGCAATTTGAAAGATCGGGAACTTTTAGGAAAATCTTCAGAATTGACCTAAAGCAGGAAGGAGGTTTTGAAGTGAAAGAAAAGCCTTTTTTTATTAATGAGCCCTGGCATCAGAAAAGGGGAAAATATAGTGATTTCGCAAAGAATGGGAGAGCATGCATTTTGCTTTCTCTTACTCCTACTTGGTTTTCTTGCAAATGCTTGCCCCGATTTAAAATGTCCACATGCCAACTTTTAAAAGTGCTATAACGGAATCATTTTCTCTAAGTCATTCCAGGGCATGACCTTTCAAATAACACTCTTGGTGCACCCTCTGTTGTTGTTGCTGTGTTTTTTTCCATTGTTGTTGTTGTTAATGTACATTTACGGAACGATATCTTGCAAACATATATATATATATATATATTTTTTTTTTGGTCACTTAAAAGCATGGAATAAACAGTGCAAACTGTGTTTTCCCACATCATAAGCTGATTTTGATTCCCTTACTTTCATGGATAGGGTTTCTTTTATTTCCTGAAAAACTGGAAAAGCTTATGAAGCCAAAACACATTGCAAAGCAAATCACCCAGGATTTGCTTAGCTGGTCTTTACTTCACATGAGGAAAGAAACTTTTTATTCATGCTAAAGAGGTATAATAAACATTTCAGAACCATTTCAGGGCACAGTCAAAGTTGAGAGTAGGGGACTGAATAG
>SJYX01022417.1:485960-505695 GCA_006410675.1 Oreotragus oreotragus
GGTGGTCAGAATGAAAAGGTGTATTTCCTCTTTGTTTCTGAGGATTTGGGCTAATGGCCCAGAACATCACATGGCAGTTAGGTGACTGATAGAAAAGAGAAAGCCGCCATAACCCTTGGCCAAGGGCAAGCTATCAGATGGGTGTACTACGAATCCAAAGAACTCTCCCCAATTCAAAGAACCTCAAGATCTCCGACTGGTCCCTATAGCCAGGTCTGGTCTCTTACTCTGCCTGTGGCACCAGAGGTTCCAGGCTTCAGAGTCAGTTTTTAAACAAACATCCCATCCAAGTGTTGGGGGCACACAGAAGATAAAGAGTGTGCCTGTTGTAAGGACATCTGGACTGCTAATCTGAAGTAGAAGAAAGAGGTGTCCTAATGAGGCAACTTGTTTAGTCCCTAATTCAGGTCCAACTCATTGCAACCCCATGGGATTTCCCAGGCAAGACTACTGGAGTGGGTTGCCATTTCCTCCTCCAGAGGATCTTCCTGTCCCAGGGATCGAACCTACATCTCCTGCATTGGCAGGTGGGTTCTTTACCAATAAGCCACCAGGGAAGCCTAATGGGGCAAACTCAAAAAAAAGTGAAAGTTTCAGCAACTCAGTCATGTCTGACCCCATGGACTGTAGCCCACCAGGCTTCTCAGTTCATAGAATTCTCCAAGCAAGAATACTGGAGTGGGTAGCCATTTCCTTCTCCAGGGGCAACTACTCTTACTTAAATCTGGATAGCACACCCACCATCTGTAGAGTCACTTATTAACTCAATACACAGAACACAGACCAAATCAGGAGTCAACTCTGTAAGATGGGTACCAGGTCTCATCCAACTGTGCTCCATCCTCTCTGTGGGAACCAGGTGGCAGCTACATAACACGATTTCTAGACCAAATTCTAAGGTGTGACTGCATAATACAATCCCTGGGGAAGCTTTGTAAAATGCCCATGCTTGAATCCAGTTACCAAAGAGTCTGGTTTAATTAGCTTGGGTAGAAACAGAGGTGAAAATTCTTTTTAAACTCTTGCTGACTTTAGTGGACAATAAGGGTTGACGACAGCTGCTCTAGACCAGTGGATTTCAAACATTTTGGTCTCAGAACTCTTAGAAATGTAAACCCTTGGAAAGTTACGGAAGACCCTGGTGATTTTGTTGAGGTGAGTCCTTAGAAATTAAGATTAAGACAGATTTTAAAGAGTCACTTAATAATCTATTTAAAAAGAACAGTAAGCCTATTATATACTAACATATCTAGAATGTTTTCATGAAAAAATAACAATATGTTCAGAAAATCGGTGGCAGGAATGGCGTCGCTGTACATTTTTGTAGGCATCTTTTGTGATTGGCTTAATAAAAGACAACCGAACCCCATATCCGCTTCCACAGTCAGTCTGTTGCAATATGTTGTTTTTGTTAAAGTCTATGAAGAAAATCTGATCTCACACAGATATGTGGTTGGAAAAGGGAGGTGTGTGTTAATAGCCTTTTCACATAATTGTGGATATTCTTCTTTGATACTACACCAAAACACAGACACTGGGAGTTTCTTAAAGGTTAGTTACAATAGGGAATTTGAAAATACATGAACTTTTTATATGCTGTTGCATTTAAATCCACTGGGTTATCTTGATGTTTGAATTAATCTTTTACCCTTTCATGATTTGGTAACAGCAAGCATTGGTCGCTTGAATATTATCTATTCAATAAGCTGTGAGATCTTCCAATGTTGACACGATTCATTGTACAATATTAAAAAAAGTCACATTCATTAGTATCTCTTTAAGTTCTGGAAAGCTGTCAAGCTCATGGTGGCTGATATAAGTATTTCAAAATTCTTGAAAGCTTGAATTTTATCATTGGCAACAAATACTGTCAGTTATTTTCCTGGAAGTGACAGGATTCATTTGTTCATTTTCCAGAAAATTCTGCCAAATAGTCAAGTTTGAATAACCAGAGTCTGTGTATCAGTGTTCTCTCAAGAGAAAATGGTGCTCTGTGAAGAAAAAGAAAAATGGGGGTCCAGCTTAGGACCCCTCATATAACACAGCTGCTTCTCCTTGCGCGAGCTGTCAGCTTCAACATGGGACAGGATTGCTCTGCGTGCATCGTTTCATCACACAGGGTATTTCAAAGGTCTGTGCTCGAAGACTGAGATGGAATGGAGTTAATAACTGTTACTGCTTCATCAAGTCCATTCTTTCTTTTCAAATTCAGGATCTTTTAAATAATCCATGTAATTGTACATAAATATGAACATTTATTTTTAATCATGGCAAAAGACATAACAAAGTTTACCCTCTTCGCCATTGTTTTTAAATTGAGGAGACATTTTTATTCTTTTTGATTTTTTTTTTTTTTTTAACTGCACCATGCAGCATGTGGACGGGACCTTAACTCCCCAACCAGGGATTGAACCTGTGTCCCCTGCAGTGGCAGAGTCCTAGCCACTGGATCACCAGGGAAGTTCCCATGTTCATATTTCTTAAATGTGTACCTCCCCTTGCTGTGCAATCATCACCACCATCCATCTCTGGAATTTTTTTCCCACTTACAAAACTGAAATTCTAACCCTGTCAAACAATGACTCCTCACCTTCCCTCAGTTCCTCAGCCTGAAAATCACCTTTCTACTTTCTGTCTCCACTCATTTGGCTATTTTGAGCATTTTATATAGTTAGACTCATGCAGTATTTATCTTTTTAGTGACTGGCTTATTTCACTTAACGTGGTGTCTTCAAGGTTCATGTGTGATGCACAGTGGTGTCAGGATTTCCCTCCTTGTGAAGGCTGAGTAATATTCCACGGTATCCCACGTGAGAGTGGCTTTTCCCTTTTCTGCACGGCATGGTGGTGAGCAGCACAGGAACTGCGAGTACCTCGATTATGCTAAGGCACCGGCAGTTTCACTCACCATCAGCACAAAATGAAAAGGCCAAATAATGTCTTCATGTTATCATGAAGATCATTTTGGCTTCTCAGATCCCTGGGGGAGTTTCTGCACATTTATAAGTTGGACTCTATGCTGAAATTTTCTCGTGTGTCTGCTGACTTTAATGTGCATATTGTAGACCTTTGGATGAATACAGTGAAATAGAAAGTCTTTTAAAAAAAGAGAGAGAAGGAGAAAGAAAATACAGTTACAGTCCCTAGAGCCCAGAGACAACCACTGTCGGCACAGATGCAGTGTGTTACCTCTATTTCTCCTAATGTTCTTTCACACAGGCCATGTTCCCGAATGCTTCTGTCTTTTGAATGCTAGAAAGCAGGGCACGGGCTAAAGATACTTTGCTGGACAGATATTTTTAATCTCTTTACAAGCTCCATAAAAACAGGAGACAGTTAAATTCAGAACTAAATCAGCATTTCAAAATGTGAATTTAATTAATTCTGTAGAATTAGTTAGAGAATATTTGTCTGCTCGCTGTTTGCTCCCTGCCATCTTATGATGGGGTGTGTGGGAATACCTGACTTCTTACTTCGAAAGGCCTTGTTTTTTAAAATGTATGTCATGCTGGTCTCACGGATGGCATGAGTCACATCTGTGGGGTGCCTAGCAAGGAGCTGACACTGAGCGGGAACTTTTTATGTGGCGTTGTTGTTTACTTGCTTGATCTTGTCTGACTCTTTCTCGACCCATGGACTATAGCCCGCCAGGTTTCTCCATCTGTGGGATTTCCCAGGCAAGAATAGTGGAGTGGGTTGCCATTTCCTTCTCACGGGGATCTTCCTGACCCAGGGAGTGAACCCAAGTCTCCTTCATTGGCAGTTAGATGCTTTAATAAATACTAATGTAAATAACAACAATAATACTGTTATTCAATTTATCTTGTCCATCTATCGTTGTGTTTAGGTGGTGAAAGGCTTATGTAACCATTCCCGCTTATCAGATAAGGAAGTAGAGGTTCATGAAGCGGAGTGGCCTCCTGAAGTTGTAGGGCCTGGGGCCTGGGATTCAGGAATGAGAGCTGCTGCCTCTACCAGGAAGAGGGCACCTAAAGCGGGTCCCTGGGGCATCTCATCCTCTTGGGTTGGCCCATCTCTGTCATGCTCGCTCTGCCATCTACCTAACATTTCTCCTTCCAAATAGCTTGCTTTTTATACAAAACAGTTTTTTTTTTTTAAGTTACATGACTACCATAAAAGTAAAATGAGTATCACTTGCCATAGAGAGATGGTATCAATGAAATTAAACATAAATACATATCAAATAAAGAATAGTTTCCTCCATGTGGCTTAAAATCACCTGCATCGGCTCTGGAGCATGTGCGCCCCCTTTGGGCTCCTGGTTCTTAGGGGACCACTGAGGCTCTGAGGAACTGTAAGTCGATGCTCGAAACATCTGCAGCCGTGGCAACAGCTGAGGGCTTTTACAAATCGGATACACAACTCGGGCTGTGACGTCATTTGTGTTCCTGCAATCTAAATCCTCCTTCCTCCAAGCCTTCAAGACATTCACAAATATTTACAGGTGTCAATTCAGGGGTCTGTATCAGGGTGGATATGGGATACAGATGGGGTTATCTGGGATGATCTTGAAGTGGAATCTCTTCTGAGGAACCTGGAGCAGGGAAAGGGAGGGTGGAAATGAAGCTGCAGCCCAGAGCCAAGAGGTAGGTGACGGTAGTGTGTGCGACGGAAGTCTGGAAGGGTGGTCCTCACTGGCTAAGCTCAGAGTCTGTGCATCCCCTGTTCTACAAGCTGGAAAACACTACAGGTTTTCACGAGTACCTGAGGGCCAACCAGGCCCCGTCATGGCTGGCACATAGTAGCTATTCCACATATACTAAAGCAATTGACTTTAGAATTTGAGGCTGTATTGTGTTAACCTGGAGAGGACCTCAGAACCCCCAGTCATGCAGCAAGGGAGCAGGGGCTCACCCCTTTGGGGGGGTCCATGTAGATAGGGTAGGAGGCCTTGGCAGGAATATGACAAGAGAATGACGAAAGAAGCGTTTGCCTGTGTTACCCACCGCAAATACTTTTCCCAACAGCCTTACAAAGGCACACTGAATTCTCACAAAACAGTAAGCAGATGCTGTCCTCTTAATAAATCTCCAGTCTTTAAAAACCCATCATTCTGGCCAAATGCCGTGGCTTTCCCTAATAAACAAGGAAGGCTGTGTGGCCGGCTGGATTAATTAACACCCACAGGTTCCTGACCTTTTCCTGGTCACGTGGACAATCAGGGCCCCCCCAAGACAGATGACCTGCTTGCCCGTCTTCTTCCATGATGTATGTGTGTCCTTATGCAAAAGACATGGGACGAGGATCCAGTCCCCGACTGGGTCCACTTTCTGTTCCAGAACAAAACAAACATCAAAACAAAAATCTAGCCTGTCTTTCCTTGGCCTTCCCCCACTGCACAGCCAGACCCTTATAAGGAAATCAGCATTTGCTCCAACAGCCAAGGATACCTCGCTGTCTTCTGCTGAAGAGTGAGGCTTCATTTTCTTTTTCTAAAGCCATGGCATCCCCCCCACCCCCACCCAGGGAAACAGCACGCCCTGAGCCAGGGTTTTGGCTAGAGAGTCGGCACATCTGTGTTCTGTGCCCACATCAGGGGCAGGCAGTGCCTCCAGATGGGATGTTTGGAGGGACCCTGTCAGGACAAACAGGATAATCCTCAGGCTAAGAAAGAGAAACTCAGGGATTCTGCTGGTTGCTGTGGATGCCAGGCCTGTCCCCAAAGCTGGACCACAAACACTGGACTTTTACCAAGCCCCTCTGTCTCCCAATTCATACTTAAGTATGAATGGCCATCCCAAACACAACAGAGAGTAGTGCAAGGAAGGCATGCAGATAGAAGTAGACACCTCACTTTACTATGTTAGATTGCATCCATGTTCCAAGTTCACAGCCCGAGGCCACCAAAGGAAAAAAAGAATCATTTGTACCACTCACAAACATAATAGGAAATGAAACTTGAGAATGCATGAAATCAGCTACAAAAACTACAAAAACATACATTCTGGAACCATTTGACTGGGGGCAGCATAAACATTGCAATTGTTTGTAGTCAAGGTAGAAAATAAAAGTAGAAAAACATATAAGCATCGTCCTGCGGGCAAGCCCTCCCTCTGATTTGTGTCAGCACAGGAAGTGCTCACAATGCAGGTAGAAGAGTCCAAGTTCAAATTCAGATTATATCACCCACCAGCTACTTGGTCTTGATCACCTGAGTTCAACTTTTCTGCCTTAGTTTTCTCATCTGTAAAGTGGGTATAATCATACCATATCCTCATAAGTTGTTGGGAGAGTGCCTGGATCCAAGACTTCAATAGAACACTGCCTGGCTTCTGCTAAACCTCCACGCTTCAGGGTCATGATTAAGACACCTGAAGAGGGACCAATGGATATTTTAAAAATAAAGCATCCCTGGGTGATTCTGATAATCCACCTGGTTTAGAAGGCAGCAATCGTGAGGGATAACCATGATGGTCATGAAGACAACCACTGTTAGCACCCTCATGCCTGGGCCAGCCCCACCCCCACAGCCTTACCTGCCCTCCACACAGCTACCCAGACTCACTAACTCCCAGTCCTCCCCAAAAAGACTCCTGAGAGCCAAGTTGTCATCCCCAGTCTTAACTTTTAAAAGTGCCTAGGGGAGAACCAACCACACAAAGATAACAGCTCTGTGTTTGGTGAATCCTGGACGAGGGCCATGCTTCTTGCTAACAATAAGCCTTGCTCTGGCTACCAGGAAACTCAAAAGTAATTAACTAGAGCAGCTTAACCAGTATATTTTACTTATGTATTCCTTTGATATGTAAGCATTATTTTGTCTATTTCAAAAGCATGATCGAAAATTCTATTAAATATGTGGATTTGTCAAAAGCTAATTGGCAGAGCTCCCCACTGAGGGTAAGAACATTCCAGAGCTGCTGAGAAGCAGAGTATAAACGCATAGCCTTAAAATGTGCCAGGGTTCACACTAGGAGTTTCTGCTCAAGAGATGAAGTTTTAGTGATACCTCTTAAGTTCCCTTTCCTACAAGCTGGAGGAATAACCAGAAGAAAAGAGAAGAGGTAGATACATCAGGAGCCAGGACACCCAGGTGGACCATTTGGTAGCTGTGTGATCTTCTAGGACCTCAATTATCTGATCTGTGAAATGGGATCTATTGGGAATAATGAGACCAACTCTCCCTGTGCATCTGATGCAACAGGATTGCCACAGGTGTATATGAAATAAAGGATGACAACGGCCTTGGAAGACAATGGAGCACGGCATCCATGCAGCATCATCGTAGCAATTTCACCTTCTGCCTCTCCCTCCGTGATACCTGAAGATCCTGTTCAGAAAAGGGGCATTCTTAAGTGATGCAGCTTGCTTCCTCTCGCTAGGTTTCTGTTTCTTCACCCATGAAAAAAGAAGAAAAAGTCCTGGTCCAAATCCCCAAGTTAGCACTGGTCTGAAAACAATGGTAGCTCTCACTGCCAAACTTCACATCAAACCCTCACAGCAGCCATATGAAATAAGTGCTGTTAATGTCAACTCCACTTTAGAGGCAAGGAGACAGGCATAGACCGCTTAAGAAGTGGCCAAAGGTCACAGAGCAATTCATTCCCAGGCAGTCTGGCTCCTTTTAAAATATTTATTTTATTGTTTTAATAAATAATATTTTACCATGTATTTTTAATATCTAAGTAATATTTATTTTAATGTATTAATATTTATTTTAATATTTATTAAAATATTACTGTTTATTAAAAATATTGTTACTATTTTAATATTTATTTTTATTTATTTGGTTATGCCAGGCTTACTTGTGGCATGAGGGCTCATTTGTTGCAGAATCTGGGATCTAGTTTCCTGACTAGGGATCAAACCTGAGCCTCTGGCATTGGAAGTGTAGAGTCTTAGCCACTGGACCACCAGGGAAGTCTCGTGATCCAGGCTCTTAAATGTACGCCCTCTACAGTGAGAGCAGGGATGAGAAAGGCAAAGAGGGGGAATGCCGAACTTCTCATCCCAGTTGCTGGTGCTCTGAGAGACCTCTGTCCCGAGATGGTGGCCCAATGGGTCAGACCAAGGGGAGATGGCACAGCTGCTGGTAACCATCAGGCCGGTGTCCCCTCGATGTTCAGGCCGTCTTCACCTTGCTGGTTTGGTCAGAGTTAAGAGAAAGACTCTTCAGACTCCCACCAGCAAAGCCTGCAGAGCGTGGATGAGGCTTCCTGACACAAGGCTGAGGAGGGACAACAGGCACCGAGAGGTCAATGACTCCCGGGCTGGAAGAGCAAGGCTGGCGCACGGGGTATGTGCGTCGGGACGTGGGATGCTCCGCGGAGCTGCTGGCCGGGGAGGTGTGCCCAGTTTCCTCATGTCCCGAGGCTTAGTCTGGGTGCGGGTTACTCGGGTGTGTCCCAATCATCGAGCCGGGCCCTTGTAATCAGTGCACTTTTCAGCATGAACATTACACTTGAAATCAAATAGCTTTTAAAAAGGGGGTTAAAACTTCACCCAGACAGAAGCAGTAAAGCTAGAATTCAGAAGTGCCCACTAACATTGGCACTTGCATCCACAACCGGTTCTAAATGGTTAGAAAAACAAATAGAGATGGCAAATATGTTTCTCCCTTGACTTTCCCATGATGAAATCCATGTGCCTCAAAAGATGCACAGGCAAGTTTCCAAACAAAGGAGGTGCCAGAGGAGGCCAGCAGTGCACATTTGATACAGCTTAGAACAACTGATCTACCTCAGTTGTACATTAAATAATTGTGTGATCATTTGGTTAATATCTTTCTGTGGGCTCGGTGAAACTGAGACTGAGTCTGGTATGTACAAGGCAAGTGCATAGCAGGTTTTCTAGAAATATCTAAGGCAAGGAACAATGAATAAGCACTTACTAGTCCTATGGCTGGAGAAGGCAATGGCACCCCACTCCAGTACTCTTGCCTGGAAAATCTCATGGGTGGAGGAGCCTGGTGGGCTGCAGTCCATGGGGTCGCTAAGAGTCAGACACAGCTGAGTGACTTCACTTTCACTCTTCACTTTCATGCATTGGAGGAGGACATGGCAACCCACTCCAGTGTTCTTGCCTGGAGAATCCCAGGGGTGGGGGAGCCTGGTGGGCTGCCGTCTATGGGGTCGCACAGAGTCGGACATGACTGAAGCGGCTTAGCAGCAGCAGCAGCAGTCCTTATGGCACTTGCAGTTTCCACCCCATAACTTGTGTTCTCCCTTCCTTCTCCCTCCACTCTTCCCAGCTTGCCTGCTCGCTCTCTCTCTCTCTCTCTCTCTCTCACACACACACACACAAACCAAGAGGTCCCCGCCAGCACCTTGGGCCAGGCCGCATAAGTTCTCCGAGACACACTGAGGCATCTATGACTCTGCTCCTCAGATGTCCTGGCAGGGGAACCACTGGTGAGTTTCCCTGGACACGGGGGCAGCACCTGTAGCAGACAATGCTTCAAGCCCCCAAACAAGGCCACCAGATCAGGCGGTCATGGCCTTCTGGGGAGCCCTGAAGCCAAGGGGAACCCCTGGTGCCCTGTGGGCAGGAGCCCCAGTAGCTTGGATTTCCGGCTTCATAGACGTAGTTTTTTCCTCTGGTTCTGCCTGTGTCTACAGCTCGAGATTTCCCCTTCAGGCTGGCAATTTCCCCGCATCTCCTCTGAAGCCTACAGGTGCCATGCTTAGCAAAGCTCATGATGGTTGCTCCCCAACATTCATATGGGGGACCCTGGTATCCCCCATATCTGTCTTTCACAGGAACTCCTGCCTCACCCTTGTCACCCCCCAGCTGCTTTGGCACCTTTTCCTGAAAATGTGGCTTCTGCTTCCTCTTCTGCTACCTCTAGCCAGGGGGACACTCAGCGAGGAGCAGCCCAGCTCCTGGAGACCCTGGGGCCTACAGAAGCCCCTGCCTAGCCAGCGGACTCCCTGCCCTCTCTTCCCTTTGCAATTTGCCTGTTGGTCCCTCATCTCCAGGATCCCCTCGGCACCACGTGACTGGGTGTTCCACTGCGGGACAGCCAAGTTTATATGCTGTCAGGCACTTTATATCCCCCATAACTCTGCCTCCCAAGCCCTCCTGTGCATGTGTTTAATTTTTACAATCAAGAAGACAAATGGGGAGAGTGACAGCCCAGACACCCTGGAGGGGTGGGCTCCGGTCCTGCCTTGGCAGAACCTGGGCATGAATTCCATCAGTGACCTGAGGCTGTATTTTCTGCATAACACCCCAGTGGTTTTTAAATCTCCCTAAACTTTTGATGGCTGAGATAAAGGAGAAGGCGGAGGCTGTATAAATATGGAGCCACTACTTGGGCAGAGCTGCCCGGAACTCTGTGGGGGTGGGTGTTGAGGCTACTTTGCATTGTCTCTTGGAATTCACTCCCAGCTCCCTTCCCATGCCCACACACTCTTCCATCTCGCACCCAGTGGGCAGAACGGTGGGAGCACCCATCTCCCCCACGCCCTTATCTCTCCAAGACACGCCCTGTGATGACAGTGATGACACGGATAAAGAGAGGGACACATAAAAAGAAAATATTTCATGAGAATAAATGCATCTCTTTTCAATGGTGTTATTTTATTCATCATGACCAAGAGTCTAATAAAAGCAATACCCTTGTTATGAAAATACAGCTCTAAGCCAAGTCCCCTAGATGCCACTTCCACTTGGATGGCAGCCCAATGACCCTCCTGCAAGGCAATGCTGCAGCCCCTACACCAGAGCAATTGTCTAAAACTGCAGGCCTGTGCACATCTCTGCCCTGCTTTAAATGTCTCACCATCATTCACAGTCTATGCTCTATCGTGTGTTCCCTGACTTCCAATAAAACAACAATAGCAGTAATAGTAACGGCAGCCAATACTCAGTAAATAATTGCTTTGGGTGACAAACCATGCAAGATATTTAACAGGAATTATCTCATTTTTCTCCCCTATCACCCCAGGGAGCCAGTTACTTTTATTACACTGATTTCACAGAGATGCATGAGGAGGAGCCTGCCTGAGGTCACATGGCAAGTCAGTCCTGTTCTCCAGGAAGGCACACTTGAGGGCTGAGCAATCAAGTGAATGTGCCACAAACAGCATTGCAGGCACATCTCTTACCATAACAGGTAAGTTGTAGTTTAGGGTTTGCTTGCCCATCTCGGTCGGTGAATCACCTTCAAGACAGACACACTATCTGATTTATTGTTGTGCCCCCAGGATGCAAACACGACATGTGGGAGGGAGCAGGTAAGAGCTTTTGGGTGGACCTTTGTTGACATAAGCCAACAGGTAGGTCTCCATTAGCTCAGATGGGCTCTAGGTTATCTCTCCTGCCTCTGCAACCTGCTAGGCTGGACCTCACAACTAAGCAAGAAGGTCCCTCAGGATGGAAACAGTCTTTCTTCTTCCCCTCCCTCATGAGGTCTTGTCCGTACACCCAGTCACAATGTTTCTGCCTTGAAACATCACTTGAGGACCAGTTACATCCACTAGATTCATCTCAAATCCTTCAGCTCAAGAATAAATTTTAAAATTGAGCCTGCCATAGTATAGTACCATCACAGTGCCCGGGGATGAGCATTTTATTCCAATATGAGGACAGGAAGCAGGAGGGGGTTATGACATCAGTGAGCTTCCCCAGAGAACCAAGGATTCTGCTGAAGAGAGCAGATGGATCCAGAGCTGAAGTCGAACTGATAATAATCAATACCATCTGAACTAATTCAATTCATTTGCCTTGTATTGAATATGATCTTAATATACTAAGAGACATCAGCTTTCATTAGTGCCTAAGAAATCATCTTTGAAAAGAGGCAAAATGGTATCAAATGTGTAATGTGAAAAACATTGTTTTCAACATCTTTCCACTTCATTTAGCATTTTGAGGAACTGAGGCCGTATCTTGTAGCTATCAAACTGAATTAATCACCTTGAGACCTGATAGAAGATAACTGGAACTCTAATTTCAGGCTGCTTTTATCCTTGGAAGATGGCCTTTTAAGTTAGAATATGGGAATTAACATAAAATCTTTTCCACTGCTTACAAACCATCATAATACAAATTTTCAATAGACTAGTCCTGGGCTAATGAACACGGTAACCATGTTCATTATGGTTATATGGTTGCTTATATATTATAAGATATATATGGTTGCTAAACCCTTCAAATGTGGCTGATCTAAATTAAGATATAAAATACACATAGATTTCAAAGACTTATTTCAAAAAATGTAAAATATCTCAATAATTTTTGTATTGACCAGATGTTGAAATGACAAAATTTTATAAATATGAGAGTAAATAAAATGCATGATTAAAATTAATTTTACCTATTTTTTTCTTACTTGTTTATTGTGCTTCCTGAAAATTTTTATTTACTTATTATAATGCAGCTCACATTGTATGTCTGCTAAACAAGGCTGGCCTATACAATTAAATACAATGGAGAATTGAATAATGTTTACAAAGAGGTCTTATTTATTTATTTTTTTTACCAAGAGTTTTAAAATGAACTGGGGAAATATATGAAATATCATGTAAGTGAAAAAAGTAATATAAATTGTGTGTATAGGATAACTAAAACCATGTAAAATACTCCTATATGTTGATGTGTGTGTAGACAGGAATTGACAGAAAGAAAAACTCAGCTGAAATATTCATCTCAGCGTAAATGGCAGGGTTAGAGAATAAGCATGGTGGTCTCCTTTATACACTTCTAAGTGTTCCTGAAAGAGCTTTTATTATGTTTATTATCAACAAATAATAAATGTTACCAAAAAGGAAATAATTCCCCATAATAATTAGTATTGTTATTTGTAGCTCTGCATCTTGCCTGAAAATTGCTAAAGTAAATAATTTACAAGAACATTTAGCCCTTATTTATCCCTCAGTGGCATTTCATCATGAAATACACCATTTCAAATGAAGAGTTCATTCTCAGGAGAGTCCATTTTAGTTATACAACAGAATATTTTCTTCAAGTTAGTGTTCTACTCAGGAACAGGAGATGATCTGGTGAAAAATTTGGCAGTCACCATTGTACTGTTACACTGGGAAGAGAAAGTTCATTATCAAAGTTTGCTCATCCAGAATTTATAACTAGTTCCTTGTTGCTTGAATAAAAGGAAAGAAAAAAATATCCCTAGGAAAACATGTCATAAGTTCCCAACAGCTAGACCTTTGTGTGCATAACATCTGAAGAAACAAGTATTTTCTAAACTAGAAAAGCATGAATGAGAGCATGATCTTGGCTTGATCTTTTGCCAATTTATTCAACCCTCTCAAGGAACCCTGTTGCAATGACATTTATCTGGAAACTCTGAACTCTTCCTGGATCACAAAGGTCCACTCTACTAGCCATCCATACATCTATGCACCAACTCATCCATCTACCAATCCACCATGTCTCTACCCGCTTACTCTCCCAATCATCTACTGATCCACCCATCTATTCATCCATCTGCTTGTCCATTCATCCATCTTCCCATCAAAGTTTTCTGGAGAGCTACCATTGGCTAAGAACCATTCTAGATACTGGGGTATGGCAGTGAACCAAACAAAGTCTTGCTCTTGGGGAGCCTATGTTCTAGGTGGAGAAGTCATATAGTAAATAAGTTAAACCACCATCATGATAATGTCAGAAGGTGACCAATGCTTTGAGAAAAATAAAGCAATGCAATGGGAAACCAAACAACTAGGATGGGGCTACTTTAACTAATATATTTGAAGAGGTGAGATTTGAACTGAAATGGCTGGCTGCAAGACGTGATACCCATGTAAGAACATTTCAGGCACAGAGAGGGGCAAGTGCAAATGTCCTGGGGCACACCAATTTTGAAGACCAGGAAGGAGTCCAGTGTGGCAGCAGAGAACAATAGATGAAACAAGAAAATAGGCAGGGCCACTTCACCTAAGCCTTGTAGGACATAAAGAGTGTAGATTGTATTCTAATTTCAATGGAAAGGCATCAGATTGGTTTAAGTAGGGGTCCTGATAAGATCTGATTTCCATATTTACTATGTGGGAAAGAATAAAACAGAGAAGTCTTTGAGGAGGCGATTGTGGTCATCCAGGCCCGAGAGACCAAGGCCACCTGGATGTCTCCTAACTCTAGAGTATTTTGAGAAGGCTCCCTTCGGAGCACACGTAATCAACTGTTACCAGCCTAAAGACAACAGCATCAGTTTATTGCCCTCTTAACACGGTGGTGTGGGACGAGCACACCACCCCTTCAAAAGTGAAATCATCTGCTCACACGCTTCAAATATTTAAATGCCCCAAATCACACACCAAGCAGAAGGCCCCTTTGAGATTCCCTAAGGTTCGATTCCACTGAGTTTCCCTGCTTTTCATTTACCTCGCCTGGTTCCAGCTGGGTCCGGAAACCGACGTGTCAACAGTCCCTGTCCATGAAGGCTTCCCAGCAACCAGGAAACAGGTTGTCAGTTGTAATCTCCATAGAAACCCTGATTCTGTCAGAGGCTTTGCAAGCCCCATGTGGCTGGGCCCTATCTGGGAGCTGGTTCCTGCCGACAGCAACAAACAAACATCATAGCACCCCAGGCTTGGACTGACTGTCGCAGGAGAGACGGCGGAGCCCCCTGGTTCTCCGAGGTCCTGGCACACTCCTTCGCTGTCAGGGCATCCTGGGTAAGTCTGACCTTGCAGGAATCTGCCCCAGCCAGCTACTTGATGATTAACTACCTTTCTGACTTTATCAACTGCTGTTCCTCTCCTGGCTCCCACCCAGACCCATCTGGGTAAGAACATGGACCCAGTGATCCTGGCATCTGGAAGCATTTGTCTTTAAAGAGCCAATTCCCTCTTGATGTCAATTATCAGCTCAGCTTCCAGCCAACAGGCCAGATATTCTCTCCCAAGGCCCAGACCACAGAATGTTGCCTGCGGTGTGTATGGAGTGCTCCTCTGTGGGCCACTGTACTGGGGGCATCCACAGACCAGCTCATGCCCCTGGCCCTGTGAAGGATGGGCCTGTGCCAGAGCATCTAGATCACTGGCAAGTGTATGTGCAAACACATGCATGCGCGCACACACATGCACTCACAAACACTCTCTCTACCAGAAGTTAGCTCCTGGAATGCAGCATCTGAAAGGCCTAAGACATGTGGCTGGGGCAGAGAAATGAACCATTTTCTGAGAAGTTCCTCAGCTCTGGACTTTGTGAATCAGGATCATGAAGGGAGGCACTGATGTGATCCTCAGCTGGGCAGAATTGCACGGAGAGTTGGGGAAGCAGTTAGGGGTGGAAGACGGTGCCAGATAGCTGGAAGGTGCATCCACAAAATTCACTCTGAGTGCTGTCCCCTGATTTTATACAAACACCTTTTCTTCTCTGGGCTTAGCTTTTCCAATTTTTACCATGGAAACAATGGCTTAGAGGAGTTGCAGAGCTTCCTAGCTACAACAGAATTCCATCACACATAGAGGTTCGGGCTCAGCACTCAGAATCATGCTGAATCAAAGCTGTCCCTGAAAACTACTTAGAGTACAGCACATCTTCATGTACACGTGGAGAAGAACTTTTATGAGTATATGTATCAGTTACGAATGCATTTCACTGTATAAATTATTCCTCTTTCACCAAGCGTGTGTACACAGATATGCAGATGATAACCACCCTATTAACAGAAAGCAAAGAGGAACTAAAGAGCCTCTTGATGAAGGTGAAAGACCAGAGTGAAAAAGCAGGTTCAAAACTCAACATTCAAAAAAATGAAGATCATGGCATCTGGTCCCATCACTTCATGGCAAATAAATGGGGAAAAACTGGAAACAGTGACAGATTTTATTTTCTTGGGCTCCAAAATCACTGCAGATGGTGACTGCAGCCATGAAATTAAGACACTTGCTCCTGGAAGAAAAGCTATAACAAACCTACACAGCGTATTAAAAAGCAGAGACATCACTTTGCTGGCAAAGGTCTGGATAGTCAAAGCTATGCTTTCTCCGGTAGTCACGCATGGGTGTGAGAGTTGGACCATAAAGAAGGCTGAGTGCTGAAGAATTGACGCTTTCGAACTGTGGTGTGGGAGATGACTCTTGAGAGTTCCTTGGACAGCAAGGAGATCAAAGCAGTCAATCCTACAAGAAATCAACCCTGAATATCCTCTGGAAAGACTGATGCTGAAGTTGAAGCTCCAGTACTTTGACAAACTGATGCAAAGAGCTGACTCATTGGAAAAGAAAGACCCTGATGCTGGGAAAGACTGAGAGCAAGAGGAGAAGGGGGCAACAGGATGAGATGGTTGGATGGTATCACTGACTCAGTGGACATGAGTTTGAGCAAACTTCATGAGATAGCAAAGGACAGGGAAGACCAACAATAAGCATGTATATTTTAATTCACAAGTAAGCATACCTTAAAGAAACAGGAGCAGCTGTATAGTGTATCTGGGCTTCCCTGGTGGCTCAGANCTGTGAGCAGGGCTCAGCCTGGGCTCCACTGCCCCCCTTTAGGTCTTCCTGGTGTCCCAGAAACCAGGGGCAGCAATGCCCTCTCCTAACTGCTTGGGGAACCTCGTGTGATAGTTCATCCTTAGAGACACCTCGGAAAAAGCACAATCCACATCTCCCTTGAATGAAAGAGGATGAGCAACCTGACTTCATTAATACATTTTAAAAAATGCTTTTTATTTAGGTTTGGAAAGCACATTATAATAAGAAGAAGCAAAACTCATCAACACACCTCTCTCTGTTTATCAGAGTAAGCTCTTAACATATTGGAGCTTTTATTTTTTATCTCTTTCACCTGTATCTCAAACCAAAAGAAAACAAAACAAAAATAGAGTTCAGAGCATTATCATGTCATAAAATCGTTTCCCTTAGATCTTTTTTCCCCAAATTGTAAAAGTGTTCTGTGTTCCCTGTAACCAGTGATGAAAAACAGACACAAAAGCACAATTAACAACCTGTCTCCTTCCTGCCACTCCATCCTCAGAAAATAACTGATGCTAACAGCATGTGCTATTTCTTATATTACTGCATTTTTGTCCATAAGACACAATGAACAGATGGACAGACATAATGGAGAGATAAAGAAGAAAATATGCAAGAAAGAGAGAGAGGAAGGGAGGAAAAAAAGAAAGCTTGAAAAGAAGACAGGTAGGGAAGAGCACAGGGAAGGCAGTGGCACCCCACCCCAGTCCTCTTGCCTGGAAAATCCAATGGACGGAGGAGCCTGGTGGGCTGCAGTCCATGGGGTCGCTAACAGTCGGACAGACTGAGCGACTTCACTTTCACTTTTCTCTTTCATGCACTGGAGAAGGAAATGGCAACCCACTCCAGTATTCTTGCCTGGAGAATCCCAGGGATGGGGGAGCCTGGTGGGCTGCTGTCTATGGGGTCACACAGAGTCGGACACGACTGAAGTGACTTAGCAGCAGCAGCAGCANCTTCACTTTCACTTTTCTCTTTCATGCATTGGAGAAGGAAATGGCAACCCACTCCAGTGTTCTTGCCTGGAGAATCCCAGGGATGGGGGAGCCTGGTGGGCTGCTGTCTATGGGGTCACCCAGAGTCGGACACGACTGAAGTGACTTAGCAGCAGCAGCAGCAGCAGGGAAGAGCAAGACAGGAAGAAGGAGGAGAGGAAGAAAGGAAGGAATTGATTTCAGAAAAGGTAAGGGGAAAAAAACAAGAAAATTTAGAAAAAAAAGATTTAATAAAAATAGGTTTTTACTCTCCTACATATATCAAACATTTTTTGTTTTCTGTGACTTATTTTATTCTCAGTGAATTATTATGGTGTCCCTCTGGTAAAACAGATCTGTCTCTCATAACTGCATCATATTGCATAGTTCTGACACACACAATGTGTATCCAATCATTCCTCTGTTAATGGACATTCAGAAGATGTATTCTCCCCTCTTCTTTAAAAATAATGCTTTTATTTCTGTAAGATGGAGTTATAAAATGGAATTGCTGGGTCAAAGGATATGCATATTTTAATTTTAATAGCTTTCTAAGATTACGTTCCCCAAAGGCTAAAGCAAGCCACATTCCCACCAGCAATACATGGGATGTCTAGAGCTTTCCCACTTTGCCAGCACTTAATGTTATCACTTGTACATTGTTGTCAGCCTGGTGGGTAATACACAGTATTTCATTTTTTCTTTAATTTTTACTTCCCAATTTCCTTTGAATTTTTTTTTTCAGTTTAATGACTACTGGGGTTTTCTCCCCTGTGAATTATCTATTGATAGCCTTTGGCATGTTTTTAATTGGGTCACTTTTTTTTTTGCAAATACTTTTTGCATATTATGCATATTAATCATGTGTTATAAATATTTTTCTCAATTTGTGTATCACTATGTCACACAATTTCCCATATATTTCAACCCACCTTGTACACAACTGGAATGTCTGCATAGTATGCCAGAGTGTGAATGTGAAGGTATTGATCAACTGCTCCCTCTGGGGTGTGTGTGTGTGTGTGTGTGCGTATGCGTGCGTGCATGTGTGTATGTGTGTGTGTGTTTTAGTCGCTCAGCTGTGTCTGACTCTTTGCAACCCCACTGACTGTACCCCACCAGACTCCTCTGTCCATGGGATTTTCCAGGCAAAAATACTAGGATGGGTAGTCTTTCCCTTCGCCAGGAGATCTCCTGACCCAAGGGTCAAACCCAGGTCTTCTGCACTGACAGGAGGATTCTTTACTGTCTGAGCCATCAGGGAAATCCACTGTTCCCTCTATATTGTTGGAATTCAGTTCTCTCTCACTCTCTTTCTCTGTCTCTCTCTCTCTGATATCATGAATAATGTAGGAACTTCTGTCCATATTTTACATTATTTTATGAGGCAATTTAGTACATTTTAAAATTAAGAATTTTATTTTTAAAAGTAAATTTACTAAATTAAAAATATGAACACTCTAAAAAATGTTATGAATATTGCTAAACTGCATTCTTAATAGATGTAACAATTTATTTTTCTTCCAACTCCATGTTCTGTCTTATGCCCCTGCTGGTGTAGACTTTTCACAGTTCTGAAAAATCTAATTTAGTACATTTTAAAATTAAGAATTTTATTTTTAAAAGTAAATTTACTAAATTAAAAATATGAACACTCTAAAAAATGTTATGAATATTGCTAAACTGCATTCTTAATAGATGTAACAATTTATTTTTCTTCCAACTCCATGTTCTGTCTTATGCCCCTGCTGGTGTAGACTTTTCACAGTTCTGAAAAATCTATAAACTTGATGGCTTAAGATGGTATCATATTTATTGTTTTAATTATTAGTGTTAAAATATACTCATGAGATTGATACTTTCTATACTCACTTGTCATTTACCTTTATTCTTGTATGACTCAACTGTCTCTATGTGGCCTATGCATTTTTTTCTTTGGGGTATGTTAATTTTTTAAGTTTATATGTGAATTGGGAGCTTGGGATTAGATGATGCAAACTATTATATATAGAATGAATAAACAATAAGGTGCTGCTGTATAGCACAGAGAACTATATTTAATATCCTGTGATAAACAATAATGGAAAAGAATATGAAAAAGAGTGTGTATATGTACTGTATGTTTTGTCTGTGTGTGTCAGCTGTTCAGTCATGTCCAGCTCTTTGGGATCCCATGGACGGTAGCCCATCAGGCTCCTCTGTCCATGGGATTCTCCAGACAAGAATACTGGAGTGGGTTGCCATTTCCTTCTCCAGAGGATCTTCCCGACCCAGGGATCGAATCCAGGTCTCCCACATTAGAGGCAGATGCTTTAACCTCTGAGCCACCAGGGAAGCCCTACATATATATATATA
>SJYX01022417.1:506059-530224 GCA_006410675.1 Oreotragus oreotragus
TATATATATATATATATGAATCACATTGCTGTAGAGCAGAAATTAACACAATATTGTAAATGACCTATACTTCAATAAAATAAATTAAAAATTAATATATGTACATGAATTCTTTTTGTATGTAGGGTAAAAAATATTGTTATATTTGTAGAAAATATTTCCCAGTTGCAAGTTTGCTTTATGACCTCACTTTGAAATAAAATATGTAAATCTCAACATAGCCAAACCATTGACCTACTATGATTTCTTTCATAGTGTTAAGCCACCTCTCAGACAAGAGATTATTTCAGTATGTACTGAGGTTTTCCTCTAGTTTTATTTTTATTTAATCTTCAGCTTTTCAACCCTTTCACCTACTTGGGATATGATGTAAGGATAAACTGAGTTTAGTTCCCTTGTGTAGGTTTCCATTTACCCCAGTATCATTTGTGGAATAGTCCTCAAATATTAAGAACTTCTAACTAAACTGATTTGAATCTCTCTAGTCTACCTTCTGTATTTGTCTATTTATTTTCAAGAAAGTATCATGTCAATTTATTAATAAGTATTTTTGCATTATAATATATTTTATTTGGCAAAACTAGTTCCCTCTCCTCTAATTAGTCTTTAGTTTTAATTTTTTAACTGTTGCTTGTCCATCTGATTTCTTCCAAGCATACTTAGAAACATTTTAATTTTTTATTTTTTACTCCTCTCCTAAAAAAAAATAGTTCTCTCCACACCTTGATTCAGATTACATAGAACCCTAATCAAATTTACAAGGAATTAGACATTTGATTTTTTGTTCAGCTGTCTTCTTGAAAATTTCCCTGGATGTTTATATTCTTGATTTTTATTTGATTATTATTATTAAGTTAAAAATAAACTTGTATATGTTTATCATGAATATAACCCAATCCATTTCAAGTGAAGGGTAGTGATTTTTCCATATGGATATTCATTGGTTTCATCACTATTTGTTGGGAGACTATCATTTTCCCATAAATCATCTTGGTTCCTTTGTCAAGAGTCAATTGACTGTGTAAGGGTGTGGGCCTACAACTGGATAGTTTATGCTGTTTCATTAGTCTATATGGGAATTCCAAAGCCAGTTATGCTGATTATGCCTAATGTAATGATTACTGATGCCTTATATTAACCCTTGAAATCAGATGTTGTGAGACTTCCACACTTGTTCTTCTACAATTGTTTTGGCTATTCTATTCCCGTTGCTTTTAAAAAGAAAAAGAAAAAAAAAAACTACCTTAGAATTACCTTGTCTGTCTCAATTAACTGAAAAACTAAGAGTTTAATTGAGATTGCGTTGAATCTGTGACTCAGGTTGGGGAGAGCTGACATCTCAGCAATAATTATTCCATGAAGATGGTATATCTCTCTTTTTTGTTAGGTCTTCTTTAATTTTTCTAAGCAATGTTTGATTAGTTTTCTGTTTATTGGTCTTACACACATCTTGATAAATTTATCTGTATAAACATTTGATATTATTAATACAACTATAGGTGGTATTTTAAATTTTCAACTTCCCAATTATTTGTGACTAATATAAAAAGTACAGTGGATATTTGTATATGTATGTTTATCTTGTATCTTAGACCTTCTATATTTGGCTATTATCTCTAGTAGCTTTCTTGTAGATTTCTTAAACTTTATCTATAAAATTGTATCATCTGCAAATAACACAGGTTTGCTTCTTCATTACCCATAAATATATGAAGAGATACTACACCACCAAAATGTTATAGAAGCTGATTTGTTAAAGGCAGAATAAGTGGTCAACTCAGGTGAATTGTGACCTGGTCCTGGGGATTTACTCAAAACAGCAATGTCCTCTCCACTTTCCTTTTCTGCTCCTTAGAGAAAATTAAAGTCCGTGTCCATTGAGAAAAGAATTGATGGGTTAGATGAAGAAGCTGGGTCTGGGAAATAATCTGGTGAGCTGAAACTGTATAGACACATTCAAAATATTCAGACTAAATGCATTTATATATGTTAAAACTTCTTAATTTATCTGTGTTTGTGCTTCATCAGAGCCCCGTTTCTGGTGTACCTGGTTTGAGACTGATGCAGGAAATTCATGTTGTATGCCTTGGTGCATAGTGGGCCTCAAAAAATATTTGCATGTGGAACCTCATTAAGCCTCTTTCTATGACAGAAAGCTTATCCTGACTGGCACAGAAAGACAGACAAACAAAAGCTGGCAAGCTATTGTATTTGCTCAGGTAACTGAAAAATTCAGGGGTGCATCCTCAGGCCTGGTTGGATGTAAAAAGCTTCTTTCTCTGACTATTGGCTTTGTTCATGAGCAGCCTCTTCCCATATCCTTGTAAGATGACCTTCAGCAGTTCTAAGCTTGTCTTCCAAGTGTTCAGTGACCCTGTGGAAACAGATCTCTGTACTAGTTGCAACAGAAGTCCTGGGCTTGTCTCGCTGGCCCAGCTGATGTCAAGGGGTCATTCTTGAACCGCTACCTGTAAGCCAGGGGGATGGGGTTAGCATCACCAAAACTACAGGGATAATCAAGGGGTCGTTAGCAAACGTACTCTAGGGTTGCATTTATATGACATTCTAGGAGAAAAGTAAAAAGTTAGGGATAAGAGCGAGGATATGAGTTGACTAGAAGGAGAAAGGGTGTATTTTATGCAGTGATGCAAATATTCTTTGGGCTTCTCTGTAGCTCAGCTGGTAAAGAATTTACCTGCAATGCAGGAGAACTCCATTCAATTCTTGGGTCAGAAAGATCCTCTGGAGAAGGGATAGGCTACCCACACTAGTATCCTTGGCCTTCCCTGGTAGCTTAACTGGTAAAGAATCCACCCACAATGCAGGAGACTGGGATTTGATCCCTGGGTTGGGAAGATTCCCTGGAGAAGGGAACAGCTGCCCACTCCAGTATTCTGGCCTGGAAAATTCCAAGGACTGCATAGTCCATGGGGTCGCAAAGAGTAGGACACGACTGAGTAAATTTCACTTTCAAATATTCTTTATCTTGATTGCCGTGATGGTTACATAAATGCATATATTTGTCAAAAGCTGAAGAATGTTTCACCTATAAAGGGTGAATTTTGCTGTATATACACTCAACAAACATGAATTTTCTTTGCAGCCAATTAAGCCAACCGTGTTCATTTCCCCGTGGAGGCCCAACGTGCAATGGCTGCAAACAATGCAGCCTTTGGCGCAACGTGCAGTGGCTCCTCGGTAGTGTAGGTAGCCTGTTGCTTATACCGGCTGCGCCAAGGGACTTGGAGATAGCCCTTTCCAGCAGATACTCATGACCAGCATGCGGTCCCCAATCGAGGCTCCAGACAGGTATAGGCAGCACCTTTAGAAAGCCTCAGGGCACAGGGGCCAGGATCCACTTTGGTTCAGTCATACTGTCCATCCATAGCAAGCTGCAGAACAAGGAGCACGTGACTGAGGCCCCAAGGAGGGGCAAGAGCAAGTTTCCTGGCCTCCAGAAGATCTACATCTCCAAGAGAAGTGGGGATTTACTAAGTTTAATGTGGGTGAATTTGAAAACATGGTGGCAGATAAGCAGCTCATCTCAAGGGCTATGGGGTCAGATACATCCCTAAGGGTGGCTCCCTAGACAAATGGCAGGCCCTGTGCTCATGAGAGCCTCGGCATTGTCTCCTCCTTACTCAGACCCACCAATACAGCTTACTTTAATGTCAAAAAAAAAAAAAAAACCCTCTGAATTTTAAAGAGTCTTAAATATATAAAGAAAGCTTGCGAGATTTTTTTTTTAGGGAAAAATGCAAATTTCTGGATAAGAAGATAGAACATTGCAAAGATGCTAATTCTTTCCAAATTAATATATTGGATTTATACAGTCCTAAACAAAATACTAGCAAGTTTTGCAGGGGAAGAAATATGAAACTTGACAAAATGTTTTTAAAATTTATCTGGAAAGATAAATGACTGATAATGCCAGAAAAAGTTAAGAAAAAGAAAATAATGGGAAATTCCTTTTGCTCCACAAGTTTGGCTAATAATTTCCAGTCTGGATTGTGTGTATGTGCATGTATGTGTGCATTTATTTTGTTGTGGGTGTTGGGCATGTTTTGAAGAAAGGAGTACGGAATTTTACAAGAACTTCTCAGAAAAGAGAATGCAATTCAAAACTAATTTTAAATCCTATTTAATTTTTTAAAATTAATGTATTTTAAAATCATACATTATATGAGATTTTTTTATTCATCTGAGAAATAAAATGATGGGCTTAATTTTTTTTTTAAATCTCTACTGAAGTTAACTGAATTAAATAATGTGATATATATAATTTTTAATATCAGGAAATAAAGTATTTGTCTAACTCTGGGATGTAGATCAACTTCAAAGAATAGTGTCAAAACTACAAATGTTTTCAACCTTTGGGTTTGGGGGTTTTTAGTTTGTTTTCTCTGCACATAGTGATTGCCAAGCATTGTGCTAAGCATTTGGGTGAAAGGTTCTATAATAAAAGAGTTCTGCTGTTTCTAACTTGGCTTACTTGCTCTCTGCATAGAATTCAACAATATATTAAAGTCACAAAAAAAGGTAGGAGTCATCTGAAGTCACACAACCTTGAAATGAGCATTATTAATCAATGGAATCATCTCTTCATTTATAGATTTTTTTATTCATGCACATATATGCATATATTTTTTGCATAAATAATATTATCATGCCCTCCCTGGACTCATTCTCTTACAACACCACATCCCATATCTTCTCTGCCGGATAACCCATGTTAACAACCTGTAAGTTTCCCCATATTCATATATCCTATACACGCCTATACAAAGAACTCTATATAATCTTATTTACATATTTGTGTCATTCATTCACAGCTACTCTTTGGAGTATTTTTCATTGTTTGACTTACAGAAATGATGTATCTTACACCCTTTTCTGCATTTTATTTTTCCTACTCAACAAGACCTCATAGCAATTCCTCAAAGTCACTGAATATGGCTCCCACTCCTCCTCATCAATGGCTGCATGCTATGCCATGGTAAAGCCATACCTCACCTTCTTTAGCCATTCTGGTTGCAAAATTTGCTGTTTTCAATTCCTGACCCATGCAAACAACACTGTAGTAAACGCCCTTGTATACGAGTCTGTCCTTATGTATTAGTCATTTCATTTCTAAGGGGTCATTTTACTGGAGGATAATCACAGGAATAGCATGTATATTCCTAAATGTTACCAGACTGCTTGCCCAAAGGGTTATAACACTACTTTTTCACTAGCAACTTTGAGACCATCCTTTTTCCCCATGTCTACCAATATTAGTTGATAATAGATTTTTTAAATATAAAATCTCATGATTAATCTAAGTTATGTTTCCTTGACTATTGAATGACTTTAAGAAGAAAAATAATGAGACATTTCAATTAAAATCAAGAATTATCCAGAAGTCACCACTATAACTATTATTATCATACAATTTTCTTGAATGCTCTAGCATCGTGCTCTCTAATAGAAATTTCTGCACTGGTAGAAATATTCTCTATTCTGTGCTATCCAGTATGATAACCCCTAGTCATATGTGACTATTGAGCAATTGAAATGTGGCTAGTGTGACAGAGGGACTGAACTTTACTTTTGCTTAAATTAAATTCTAATAACCAGATGTGGTCAATGGCTACAATACTGGACAGGGCAGTTCTAGATGACGCAAAACACAATGTGAAAATGATGGCTACAAACATCAAAATATACAAGCAAATTTATCTTTTTGCTGTTGTATACCTAGACAACCAGCAATATTTCAATAGGTAAGAAGAAAAAAACCCCACTACAAGTAATGAAACAATTGTAAGGTAACTATATATAAGCTAAATATGTAAAAGTCAACAGCAATTTTACTTAGTATTAAGTACTTTGAATAGAATTAGGAAAAATCATTCCATTTACAACAAAAATGAAAAACATTAAAGAATAAATTTAACAGGACAGTCACAGGATGCATATGACTCAAATTTTAAGTGGTAATGAAAAGAGTTAAACAAAGCCAAATGGCTAGAAAAGTGTACCAGGCTCTTGGATGAGAAGATATTATATATGTATGTGTATATAAATATATATATATATTCTTTTAAAATTAATCTATAAACTTAATGCAATTCCAACTAGAATTTAAAAAGGTTAACTTATTTTTGAATTCACATATTAATAGAAGAATATGCCTAAAACTTGCTCCAAAAATGTAGGGGGGAAAGGTGGGTGGAGACTTACTTTATGACTTCTAAGAATCTTCTCAAAAGCCATTATAATGAAAATCAACAATATCTTGACATATGAATAGGAAAATAGATTCTTAGAAATTAATTCAAAATCCAAAATTTGATCCCCATTGGTGTGAAATTCATATCGGACAAAGACAGTGTTTTATTCAATGTGAAAAAATGGACCATTTAAGCAATGTGAAAGTCACTCGTCATGTCTGACTCTTCGCAACCCCATAGACTATACAGTCCATGGAGTTCTCCAGGACAAAATACTAGAGTGGGTAGCCTTTCCCTTCTTCAGGAGATCTTCCCAACCCAGGGGTCGAATCCAGGTCTCCCACATTGCAGGAGGATTCTTTACCAGCTGAGCCACAAGGGAATCCCAAGAATACTGGAGTGGGTAGCCTATCCCTTCTCCAGCGGATCTTCCCCACCCAGGAATCAAGGCAGGGTCTCCTGAATTGCAGGTAGATTCTTTACAAACTGAGTTATCAAGGAAGCATTTACTAAGTAATGCTGGCAAAACTTGTTATCCAAATGAAATAAAATTTAAAAGACTTTTATACCAGTGGTTCAGATGGTAAAGAGTCTGCCTGCAGTGCAGGATACCTGGGTTTGATCCCTGGGTCAGGAAGATCCCCTGGAGAAGGAAATGGCAACCCACTTCAGTATTCTTGCCTGGAAAATCCCATGAACGGAGGAGCCTGGCAGGCTACAGTCTATGGGATTGCAGAGAGTCGGACACAACTGAGCAACTTCACATCCCACAATCAGAGGCAAAAAATAAATTTCAACCAGCTAAAGGGTTCAAATCAAACAAATAAATTTTACCAGAAAATCAGAAGATGATTCATGCAATCCAGGTGTTAATATCACCTTTCTACATAATAATAATGGAAACTCATTTTTTATTTATTTTTAATTGGAGGATAATTTCTTTACAATATTGTGTTGGTTTCTGCCATATATCAGCTTGAATCAGCCATAGGTATATGTATCCCCTCCCTTTTGAACCTCCCTCCCACCTCCCACCCCCATCTCACCCCTCTAGTTTGTCACAGAACTCATTCTTATTTATTTCTAATATTTTTTCTAAAATAAATAAAATATTCTTCTTTATGTTTTATTTAAAGAATTAAGGGAGTTATATCTAACCCTATAAAAATATAAGGCATTTGTTTGGCAAAATACAAGTCAACATACAAATGATAAAGCTAGAAAATAATATTTGTAATAAGGTTAATTTCCATACATACAAAAATTCATGCAAACTAATTAGAGAAAGACAAACAGGCCAATTTGGGGGAAAAAAAATAAGGAGGAATCATGAAGAGAAAATTTGCAGAAGATAATAAACAACATTAGAGCAGATGCATGAGTCAACTCTGGTAGAAGCCCCGTGTTCTGTTCTNCTCTGCCGGATAACCCATGTTAACAACCTGTAAGTTTCCCCATATTCATATATCCTATACACGCCTATACAAAGAACTCTATATAATCTTATTTACATATTTGTGTCATTCATTCACAGCTACTCTTTGGAGTATTTTTCATTGTTTGACTTACAGAAATGATGTATCTTACACCCTTTTCTGCATTTTATTTTTCCTACTCAACAAGACCTCATAGCAATTCCTCAAAGTCACTGAATATGGCTCCCACTCCTCCTCGTCAATGGCTGCATGCTATGCCATGGTAAAGCCATACCTCACCTTCTTTAGCCATTCTGGTTGCAAAATTTGCTGTTTTCAATTCCTGACCCATGCAAACAACACTGTAGTAAACGCCCTTGTATACGAGTCTGTCCTTATGTATTAGTCATTTCATTTCTAAGGGGTCATTTTACTGGAGGATAATCACAGGAATAGCATGTATATTCCTAAATGTTACCAGACTGCTTGCCCAAAGGGTTATAACACTACTTTTTCACTAGCAACTTTGAGACCATCCTTTTTCCCCATGTCTACCAATATTAGTTGATAATAGATTTTTTAAATATAAAATCTCATGATTAATCTAAGTTATGTTTCCTTGACTATTGAATGACTTTAAGAAGAAAAATAATGAGACATTTCAATTAAAATCAAGAATTATCCAGAAGTCACCACTATAAATATTATTATCATACAATTTTCTTGAATGCTCTAGCATCGTGCTCTCTAATAGAAATTTCTGCACTGGTAGAAATATTCTCTATTCTGTGCTATCCAGTATGATAACCCCTAGTCATATGTGACTATTGAGCAATTGAAATGTGGCTAGTGTGACAGAGGGACTGAACTTTACTTTTGCTTAAATTAAATTCTAATAACCAGATGTGGTCAATGGCTACAATACTGGACAGGGCAGTTCTAGATGACGCAAAACACAATGTGAAAATGATGGCTACAAACATCAAAATATACAAGCAAATTTATCTTTTTGCTGTTGTATACCTAGACAACCAGCAATATTTCAATAGGTAAGAAGAAAAAAACCCCACTACAAGTAATGAAACAATTGTAAGGTAACTATATATAAGCTAAATATGTAAAAGTCAATAGCAATTTTACTTAGTATTAAGTACTTTGAATAGAATTAGGAAAAATCATTCCATTTACAACAAAAATGAAAAACATTAAAGAATAAATTTAACAGGACAGTCACAGGATGCATATGACTCAAATTTTAAGTGGTAATGAAAAGAGTTAAACAAAGCCAAATGGCTAGAAAAGTGTACCAGGCTCTTGGATGAGAAGATATTATATATGTATGTGTATATAAATATATATATATATTCTTTTAAAATTAATCTATAAACTTAATGCAATTCCAACTAGAATTTAAAAAGGTTAACTTATTTTTGAATTCACATATTAATAGAAGAATATGCCTAAAACTTGCTCCAAAAATGTAGGGGGGAAAGGTGGGTGGAGACTTACTTTATGACTTCTAAGAATCTTCTCAAAAGCCATTATAATGAAAATCAACAATATCTTGACATATGAATAGGAAAATAGATTCTTAGAAATTAATTCAAAATCCAAAATTTGATCCCCATTGGTGTGAAATTCATATCGGACAAAGACAGTGTTTTATTCAATGTGAAAAAATGGACCATTTAAGCAATGTGAAAGTCACTCGTCATGTCTGACTCTTCGCAACCCCATAGACTATACAGTCCATGGAGTTCTCCAGGACAAAATACTAGAGTGGGTAGCCTTTCCCTTCTTCAGGAGATCTTCCCAACCCAGGGGTCGAATCCAGGTCTCCCACATTGCAGGAGGATTCTTTACCAGCTGAGCCACAAGGGAATCCCAAGAATACTGGAGTGGGTAGCCTATCCCTTCTCCAGCGGATCTTCCCCACCCAGGAATCAAGGCAGGGTCTCCTGAATTGCAGGTAGATTCTTTACAAACTGAGTTATCAAGGAAGCATTTACTAAGTAATGCTGGCAAAACTTGTTATCCAAATGAAATAAAATTTAAAAGACTTTTATACCAGTGGTTCAGATGGTAAAGAGTCTGCCTGCAGTGCAGGATACCTGGGTTTGATCCCTGGGTCAGGAAGATCCCCTGGAGAAGGAAATGGCAACCCACTTCAGTATTCTTGCCTGGAAAATCCCATGAACGGAGGAGCCTGGCAGGCTACAGTCTATGGGATTGCAGAGAGTCGGACACAACTGAGCAACTTCACATCCCACAATCAGAGGCAAAAAATAAATTTCAACCAGCTAAAGGGTTCAAATCAAACAAATAAATTTTACCAGAAAATCAGAAGATGATTCATGCAATCCAGGTGTTAATATCACCTTTCTACATAATAATAATGGAAACTCATTTTTTATTTATTTTTAATTGGAGGATAATTTCTTTACAATATTGTGTTGGTTTCTGCCATATATCAGCTTGAATCAGCCATAGGTATATGTATCCCCTCCCTTTTGAACCTCCCTCCCACCTCCCACCCCCATCTCACCCCTCTAGTTTGTCACAGAACTCATTCTTATTTATTTCTAATATTTTTTCTAAAATAAATAAAATATTCTTCTTTATGTTTTATTTAAAGAATTAAGGGAGTTATATCTAACCCTATAAAAATATAAGGCATTTGTTTGGCAAAATACAAGTCAACATACAAATGATAAAGCTAGAAAATAATATTTGTAATAAGGTTAATTTCCATACATACAAAAATTCATGCAAACTAATTAGAGAAAGACAAACAGGCCAATTTGGGGGAAAAAAAAATAAGGAGGAATCATGAAGAGAAAATTTGTAGAAGATAATAAACAACATTAGAGCAGATGCATGAGTCAACTCTGGTAGAAGCCCCGTGTTCTGTTCTGTCTCCCTTTACTCCTGGGGAGTTTCTCAGAATACAGGGTCAATCATTACCACTGCCCCCACAACAGCAAACTCCTGAGACAAATATGATAGGTTCTACTTCATATAATTTTAAAACCTTCTATCAAAAAATCAAAAGCAAAAGACAAGGCAAGCAACTACCACACCCACGTGTAGACATACCTGTCCCAGCAGATGCTCCAAACACTATAGTACAAGCAAGGAGGGATGGCACTGTTGGACACCACTGACCACTGCCAGATTCCCTCAAGCCTATCACTGACCCTCTGGTCATAGAGCCTTTGAAATTCAGGCTTCAAGGGGGCGTGGGTCCAACTCCTTCTGCTCCTGCTTGAACCCCTTACCTCAAGACTAGACAATCAGCCTCAGCTAACAGGGAGCTCACTCTATCCAAAGAAGCTAAATTCTCCTGCTGGAGCTGAAAGGAAGTCCTTCTGAACCCCCATTGCTTCCCAAGCACAGTGAAGGTGCTTCATTCTACTGCAGTCTGTGAAACAGCCAGGTCAGTGGGGAAAGCATCTTTGTCTATCCCTCTGAGCAGAAACAGAAGTGAGTTTCAGCCACATGTCAAGACCTCACCTGTCCCTCAGGACTGGCCATTGCTGTGTCCCAATCACACCGAGAAGTGGCTTCTGACTTTGCCAGAAGTGACCTTGCCAGGCCACTGCACTCAGGTGAGACACGGTAACCCAGATCCACTTCATCAGACTCCTTGAGACGTTGCCCATGCATGGTATTTCAGAATGCCCCAGGTGACTCTGATCCTCACCTGGCCAGAGGAGCTCAAACACAGGTATGTTCAGAAAGGTCACCAACACACTTCGATCTGGACTGGAAAGCCCATCCAGGTCTCTATCATGGTCCTTCCTGGTTAGCTGATAAAGTTTAACTCAACTTAACTCTTCTTTAATCCTAAATTCTGAGTCAGTTGTCAGTTCAGACTTAAGTTCAGCCATTTAGGATTTCCCGTCTCTCTTTCTCCATGGGCATTGGGGTAGAGGGAGATGGCAGGTTTTAGACTTTGGTCAGCCTCTGCCCATGCACATTTGTTGAATCACCTTGCTCTGCTCTTTGTTGATGTCTCACTCACTCAAACACCAGTGCACAGACATCTACATCTTCCATCTTCTGCCCGATGCCATGTCCACACTGTTGCAGTACGTTGTAGGATCCCCTCACTCACCAGGATCAGGAGCCAGCTCTCCACTATCATCTGAGTCCTTCTTGGGGCTCTGGAAAAGTGGCTACTCCCCACACGCCTAGGGAAAGGCAGGAAGCTGGGATTCTCCTGCTCTGCTGAAATCACCTAGTTACCAGGCTTGTTTCACTGCAATCAACACTTGCCAAGGTGCAGGGCCACTTTGGGCCTTCCACTTTGGAGACCCTGCTCAGGAAGCAAGGCCCAGAGATCATTTGCTCTTAGATCCCCCAATCCCTCTGGGGTTCTACTCAGCCCAGAAGCGGGTGGATGCCGTGGCTGTTTGTCAGAGCACTCTTGCTCATCCCAGGGAGAGTGGTCACCTCCTCTACTCTAGAGTGGGAACTGAGAGTTGAGTCAGCAAGTACTCTTCTACACTTATTTTTAGGCCAAAATATGGACCCTTGGAGGCTTCCCAGGTTGCTCAGTGGTAAAGAATCTGCCTGCCAATGCAGCAGATGCAGGAAATGCAGGTTCAATCCCTGGGTTAGGGAGATCCCCTGGAGTAGGAAATGGCAACCCAGTCCAGTATTCTTAACTGGGTGATCCCTTGGACAGAATAGACTGGTAAGCTACAGTCCCTGGGGTCGCAAAGAGTCAGACACGAATGAGCAACTGAGTATACATTCATTGACCCTTGGAAGCTCAAATACTGAAAATATGACTGCTTGTGTGTGCCTTAGAATTCCCATTCTGGATATACATGTGGGGTGGGAGTGGTGAAGGACCTGTGGTGGGGAATGGAAGAGATTTCTGGTTCTAATTGTTAGTAAAAGAAATTAGTCAATGCTTGGCAATAGAATCTACCACCATGAGATTATGTGAATTTCTAAGGTTTCAGGATGAGCAAGTGGAGGAATCTGGGCCAGGACTTAGTGCTCCTGACACAGAACTAGGGCTCTGTGTGGGCTGGGCCACATCCTTAGCAGCTCATGCCTCTGTCTCCCTGGCCACCCTGGCAAGCCCTCCAGGGGAGGCACTTGTGACCCACTCTGTGTCATCAAAGGCAGAAAGGCTTCTGCTTGTCCTATGGGCAGACGTGCTGTTCCACAAGCTCATGCTTAGGGGCACGGGCCTCAAGTGGAGGGTTGGGCAGGCTGTCCCCATCAGACACCTCCCACCTCCCTGTCCGAGGAAACTGACAGGCCTCATGATTCTACACCCTGGGTTCAGTGAGAGTGAGTGACAGCTCTGCTCTGACAGGCAATTAATCTTGTAGTAAGTGGTACTCACTCCTGGCTCTGCCACTCACTTTCTCTCCAGTACCACCATCGACTGGCAGCACACGTCCTGACTTTACACGTCATTGGGTATAATTGCCAGGAGCTTATTATTTATTAGCATTAATGCCTTGTGTGTACAGAGGAATGCCTTTTGCCCCAACTCACTTATCAAAACAAAGGTTGAAACTGTAGGGTGGCTCCCAGAAGGCTGGCTTCTGGGTCATGGTTGTGAGCCTTCCGGCCAGACTGTCAAAAGGCTGAGGCCACTTTCAATGCTGTGGTTGTCTTCGGTCATGGGGTCTGGCAAAGCAGCAAGTTGGGAAGTCCAGTTTTAGGGAGGCCCCACGCAAAATCACTGCAGATGGTGACTGCAGCCATGAAATTAGAAGACGCTTACTCCTTGGAAGAAAAGTTATGACCAACCTAGATAGTATATTCGAAAGCAGAGACATTACTTTGCCAACTAAGGTCCGCCTAGTCAAGGCNGGGCTCCAAAATCACTGCAGATGGTGACTGCAGCCATGAAATTAGAAGACGCTTACTCCTTGGAAGAAAAGTTATGACCAACCTGGATAGTATATTCAAAAGCAGAGACATTACTTTGCCGACTAAGGTCTGCCTAGTCAAGGCTATGGTTTTTCCTGTGGTCATGTATGGATGTGAGAGTTGGACTGTGAAGAAGGCTGAGCGCCAAAGAATCAATGCTTTTGAACTATGGTGTTGGAGAAGACTCTTGAGAGTCCCTTGGACTGCAAGGAGATCCACCCAGTCCATCCTGAAGATCAGCCCTGGGATTTCTTTGGAAGGACTGATGCTAAAGCTGAAACTCCAGTACTCTGGCCACCTCATGAGAAGAGTTGACTCATTGGAAAAGACTCTGATGCTGGGAGGGATTGGGGGCAGGAGGAGAAGGGGACGACTGAGGATAAGATGGCTGGATGGGATCACGGACTCGATGGACGAGAGTCTGAATGAACTCCAGGAGATGGTGATCAACAGGGAGGCCTGGCGTGCTGTGATTCATGGGGTCGCAAAGAGTCAGACATGACTGAGCGACTGAACTGCACTGATGCAGAGGCAAGTATCCTGCCTCCAGGAGCCTCCAGTATAGCCCAGACTCTCCTTCCTACACATGACCACCCTGGAGCCAGAAAGCAAGACAGTGGGGACTCAAGAAAGTGGAGATTGCAAAAGTTAAATCTGAGAGCTCCTTAGGGATGCTCTACTACAAACCTTAATTTTCCTAGATGAGGGATTAAGACTCAGAGAAGGTTCTGCAGACTTATGCTTGCAAAGGGGGAAGCTGGGTGGGGGAGGGAAAGATTAGGAGTTTGGAGTTAGCAAATGCCAACTATTATATATAGGATGGATGAACAACAAGGTCTTACTGTGTAGCACAGGGAATTCAATATCCTGGCAAATATTGGCAAAGAATATAAGATAGAACGTATATATATAATATAACTGAATCACTCTACTGTACAGAAAAATTAACACATTAAACTCAATTATATTTCAATTAAAAAAAAAGACTCAGAGAAGGTTCTGAATCAGCTCAAGATCACCAAGACAGTTAGTGATGCGGTCAAGTCCAATGGCTTCTTTTCTTCATGAGTACCTAACTAGGATTTGAGAATCTCTCAGAAGTACTCACTACACTTAAAATTCAAGGTAAGAATTGTTTTCTTTGGTTGTAGTTGCATTTATTATTTTTTATTTTCCAAAACTGGCCCTTAGGTATTATTTAGTAGTTATTATTGGTTTAAAATGCATAAAGTTGCCAGATGCTATTTTAGGCACTATACCTTTTTCAAATTCTAATTTATTAATCCTCCTGACAATGATAATTCTATGAGCTGTGTACTATTCTCATTTCATGCTATTCCTACCATTTCCATTTCATGAGACCACTGAGGCACAGAAATGATAAATATCTTGCCCAAGGTCATTGCATGCTATTCCCAAGTTTGCATAAGTAGAATTAAATGCAGGCCATCTGGTTGCAGAGTCTGCACTTTTACTCACTACCTTATATAGTCAGAAAAGTAACCTTTATTAATTTTATTAATAAAGAGTTGTATATGAATTGTCAGCTGTATATATGTCAGTCTATGTCTTCATAATACACTGGGAAACAAAATAAATAATGTCTCTGCCCTCATGAAACTTGTATTCTGGCATGGAAGATTGAAAATAAATAAGTGGATAAAAATAAATAAGATGATTCAAAGAGGGAAGAGTATCTTAAAAGATGAGGTTAATAGTAAATAAGAGGGAATTACCTTAGTTAGAATGATTAGGAAAGACTTTGTTGAAGAGAGGACAAAAAGAAGATAGCCAAATAAAAATTCAGAGAAAGAGCTTTCTAAAAAGAAGAAGAGCAAGTGTAAAGATCTTCATGTGATAATGAGCTTGGCAAGTGTGATAAAAACAGATAGATAGAAAAATCAATGGGCAGGTGGATGGATAGATAATGGATAAGAGCAGGGAACGAACTAAGTGTCTCAGAACATCTTCACCTTCCCCTTCCTCCTCCTCCTCATCCAAATGTTGTCACCCTCCCACAAAGTGAGAAGCAGAGGCAATTATCTAAACATCAATAGCCAAAGGAGACCACTTTCAGCAAAGGATGGCGTCACCATAATCTTATCTAATACTTGCATGTGTTTGGGTTGTGGATGTAACTCAGATAGTTATGTCTCTTATATTTTTCTCTATTTCTCAAAAGTTACAAAAAAAAAAACCACACACCTGAACACTCATTTCATATTACCTGCTCAGAAGCCAACCTGGCAAGTTTCTATTTCTAGAAACCAACAAAATTCTCCCTTAACCTCACACTTCAAAAGTAAACCACACACTTCTAAACACTGCATGGGCCAAAGATGAAATCACAACAGAAATTTAAAATATGTACAGTTGAATAAAAATGAAAATATAGCATATCAAAATATGTGGTGTGCAGCTAAAACAGTACTGAGAGAGAAATTTATAGCACTAAATACATTAGAAAAGAGGAAAATTCTCATATCAGTAATCTAAGTTCTTACCTCAAGAAAATAGAAAAAGAAGAGCAAAGTAAACACAAAGCAAGCAATAAGGAGAAAATAATGAAGATTACAGTGGAAATCAGTGAAATTGAATACCAGAAACAGTAGGAAAAAACATGAGTAAAACATAAAGCTGGTCCTTAATTTTTTTTTTCTTTTAATCATAAACCTCTTTCAAAGCTAACCAAGGTGAAAAGAGATAAGACACAAATCATCGAAATCAAGGATGAAATGGAATATTACAACAGATCCCACAGCCATTAAAAGATTAAGTGTGAAGTAGAAGAAACAACTTATTACTCAGAAATTTAGCAACTTAAAAGAAATGGACTGATATTTTAAAACCAAGTGAAATAGATAACCCAATTAGTGCTATAATGATTAACTAGATTGAATTTGTAATTACAAATATTTTTAAACCAAAATATTCAGTTTCAGTGGAAAAATTCTATCAAATATTTAAAAAGGAATTAACATGGAAGCAACCTAGATGTCCATCAGCAGATGAACGGATAAGAAAGCTGTGGTACATATACACAATGGAGTATTACTCAGCCATTATAAAGAATACATTTGAATCAGTTCTAATGAGGTGGATGAAACTTGAGCCAATTATACAGAGTGAAGTAAACCAGAAAGAAAAACACCAATACAGTATACTAACACATATATACATGGAATTTAGAAAGATGGTAATGATAACCCTCTATGTGAGACAGCAAAAGAGACACAGGTATATAGAACAGACTTTTGGACTCTGTGGGAGAAGGCAAGGGTGGGATGATTTGAAAGAATAGCATTGAGGCTGTCTCTTATACACATCTATAAGAAAGCTGTGGTACATATACACAATGGAGTATTACTCAGCCATTATAAAGAATACATTTGAATCAGTTCTAATGAGGTGGATGAAACTTGAGCCAATTATACAGAGTGAAGTAAACCAGAAAGAAAAACACCAATACAGTATACTAACACATATATACATGGAATTTAGAAAGATGGTAATGATAACCCTCTATGTGAGACAGCAAAAGAGACACAGATATATAGAACAGACTTTTGGACTCTGTGGGAGAGGGAGAGGGTGGGATGATTTGGGAGAATGGCATTGAAACATGTATAATATCATGTAAGAAATGAATAGGCAGTCTAGGTTCGATACAGGATTACAGGATGCTTGGGACTGGTGCACTGAGATGACCCAGAGAGATGGTATAGGGAGGGAGGTGGGAGGGGGTTCAGGATTGGGAACTCACGTGCACCTGTGGCAGATTCCTGTTGATGTATGGCAAAACCAATACAGTATTGTAAAGTAAAATAAAAATTAAAAAACAAAAAAGGAATTAACAAAATTTTACACAATCTTTTCCAGAACATAGAAGAGGAAGAAGTACCTCCAAAGTTATTTTATTTACCTTGATACTAGAACTATACAAATACAGTGAAAAATAAGACAATTATTTTGACTTAGTCAGTGACTAAGACTCTGCTCCCAATACAGGGGGCTTGGGTTCAGTCACAGGTCAGGAAGCTAGATTCCTCATGCCACAACTAAGAATTTGCATGCTACGACTGAAGATCTGGCTTGCCACAACTAAGATATAAGATCCCATGTGTTAAAATTAAGACCCAGTGTGGCCAAATAAATAAGTAAAAATAAGACAATAATAGACTATTGTTTCTTATGGCTTTAAGAACCAAAATCTTCAACAAAATATTAGCAAATGACCCCAGCGTTAAGAAATTAGACACATGATCATGTTGGACTGATTTCAGTTATGCAAGACAGTTCCACATTCAAAAATCTATCAATGAATATGCCATATCAACATGCTAAAGAAAAAAATTGCATAATCTTATCAGTTGATGCAAATAACACATTTGACAAAATTCAACACACATTAGTATTACCAAAAAAGAAAAAAAACCTTTCAGCAAAGCAGAAACAGAAGGGAACTTTCCCAACTTTATCAAGAGCATCCACAACGGCTAACACCATACTTCTGGAGAAATATGGAATGCTTATACTCTAAGGCGGGGAACAAAGGCAGTAAGTTTCCCCCATACCACTCGTCCAATTGAGTACCGAAAGTTGTAGCCACGGCAATAAGGCAAGAAATGTCATGCAGATAGGAGAGGAAGAAGTAAAACTGGTCCTAAAGTATGGTCCTGGGCAGAATCAGTCAAACTGTGCAAAGGTTCATGCGTGGGATGCCTTTAACCAAACCCACTTAGTGATGTTTTCCTGACTTGATCTGGTGCTAGAGCTCATGGCTAAAGATAACAAGGCTGCGTTCGGCATTTGGGGAATTTCACTCTGCCATGGTAAGATGGCTCTCTAGGGCATACAAGGACATAGGTGAAGATTCTTGGTAAGGCAAGGAATCTGCCTAAAGGAGGTCCATGCAACCACCATGCTACCTTGTGATCCTCCGGCATTTGGGTCCTCTTTGCTCAACAGATCTATTTCTAAACATGATTGTCAAAAAATGCATGTGTTTTTTAGAAGGTGACTTAGACATATCAGTTATTGTGTTTCTTTTTTTCCCATTTGCAAATAGATGTTTTCAAAGCAAATGCCCTGGATGGTACACTTAACAGTAATGCTGTTGGTTATGAGCCATTTGATCTTGGTGAGTGGACACCCAGTCCTGCCAACAGGACTCTCTTATGGGAGAATTTGCACAAAACACTAGAAAGTTAGAGCAAACATCTTTGCAGACACAAATAATTCCTACTAGGACATTCTTTTTAAATACAACAATCTCTTTTCAAAAATAATTTTTTGAATATAAAGCCTCCATCACTTCCTCCCCCACCACTCAAAGGGAGATGTCTAATCCGTTCATAGAACAGCTCCAAGCAGAAAGTAAGTTTTCGATCATTTGCCAATGGCTGCTATACACTGG
Source organism: Oreotragus oreotragus (assembly GCA_006410675.1). Classification (NCBI taxonomy): domain Eukaryota; kingdom Metazoa; phylum Chordata; class Mammalia; order Artiodactyla; family Bovidae; genus Oreotragus; species Oreotragus oreotragus. Next base: position 525,004 of record SJYX01022417.1, read on the forward strand.
AACTGATCATAGACAGAACAGTGGCTCTTTAAAGCATACATATGTTGGCTCTGCCTGGAGCAGGGATCTCAATCCTCCCTGCCTGTTGGAACCATCTGGAAGCCCCATTCGTAGAGGCACGGATTTCATCGTTTTGACATGAGATGAGGCTGAGGATTTTTTTTAAAGATACATGTTTTCTTATGTGCAGCCAAGACTGAGCAGTACTGGGCTAGAAATAAGAGACAAGATGAGAATTATTAATTAAGCAAACTTTATTGAGCACTTACTATGTGGCAGGCATGATGCTTGAGTGCTGGTGGGTTTTTCCCCATGGTAGCATCCTAAAATCTTACACTCTGGGGCTGGTATTATTATCAAATGAAAGATGAAGCCATTTGAACAGCAGCTATGCACACACTTCTCTAGGAAGGAGCTGAACTCTAAGACATCCTATTTTATTCAAGCAAGACCACAGAGCTCGACATAGCCAGCAACGACAGAAAGTAAATCTGTAGCGGTGAGGGAGGATCAGAGACAGGGAGAGATATGAGCACCAAGATTGTACATTAAAGAAATCTCCAGCAATTCCAGAATATTGACAAAGGTACATGCTGATAGCCAAAGAGCATGTAAGGATTTTAATACCACATTTCCAGTTATGACTAGAGAAGCATAATTAGGTACTAAATTACAATGTTAATATTCATTTGAACAAATAAGTACTTGTAGTCATCGCATCAGGGGCCTGGGAGGGCAGCAGAGGAGTTGATTAAATGGACGAGAGTTTCTTTGAACGAGTTCTATCCTGTATTTGGTGAGGTCGGCTCTCAGTGATGTCTTTAGAGGTCAAGACGTGGCCTGTGAGTGGTGTCATTTATTTTGCAGCTACTGTCAACAGATTCAGAAGGAAGCAAGTAAACATACAAGCAATTACAAATTACAGCACATAATGCATGCTAGAGAGGAATGGAGAGAGTCCGGGAGAAGGCCACTGTGAGGTGGCCACTCAGGACGGTGGATACACAGATTCAGGGATTCACGGAGGCACAGTGTGGGAGGAAGTTCTGAGCAAAGCCGCTCAGTTTTCTAGAAAGGAAAAGGGTCTTGCTGAGGTCTCCTATTATCATGGACTTATCTACTTATACTTCCATTTCACCCCAAAAGAGTCTGAGGTGGGGCTTACCTGTCATGTGCAAGAAAATTAAAGTCATTCCCTAAAAAGGACAGAAGCAAATTGGAGAGTTGTGGAGGGGGGGGGAGTTGGATTAAGGGAAAAAGAGAAGAGAGAGAAACACACAACACACACACACGCTCACACACACACATAGAGCTACCTATTTGAGTTCCTTACTGAAGTCCAAACTTTAAATAGAGCACAGTTTTTTCACTCATTTCCCCAGGAATTGGTTGTCTTCCTACACAATTTCTTTGGGCCTCATACAAAAGGTAAGATTCCATATTAAGCAATACTAATTAGCTGGGGCCATCTCAGTATGTAACAAAAGCAAATCTATCATCAGCCGCAGAGAAAAAAACAACAGTCCTCAGCTCCCCCAAACCCCAAAACACATAAGCTCAGCATTTTAACTGGCTGGGGTAGGAGCCATTATTTTCATTAATGGAGCTCATTTTTATTTTATTGGGCTTTTTTACTATCAGATTAAAAGCATGTTTTTATTGTAGTTTTTTCTAATGCAATCTTGGATGATGTGCTCAGAATGAATGGAATAGTTATTGTTTTAATTATTTTTTCATTTTGTGTTTTTATTTCGTTTGTTCCTTTTATTTACTACTCTTAAGTTTGCCGTAATAACACGGGTGCAGGGTGCTGGGAGGCCTCCAGTCAGCATCCCCTCGGTGGTCGGCATCTGCTAAAGGCCAAGAAACAGGAAGAGTGCCAGCACACTGATATTTTCAGAATCCAGGGGCCGCCCAGCCCCATAGCACTACCCTGCTGATGCAGAAGGACATGACCCCCTTCTGCTCCTGCTCTGAGCCAGCCTGACTCACTGGATAAGGAAAAGGTGGGCGTATAAGCCAAGGGGCATGTTACTCACCCACAGGCAGTGTTGCTCCCCTGATGCCCAGTTACCTATGGGATGCCTATGAAAACTCATGGATTCAACATGCAGAGATACTCAGCTGGACTGGACATGTGTTCCCTGCCCACGAAGAGAAGGGAAGACCACAGAGGCTGTCCAGTAAGTCCAAATGTCTCAGCCACCCAATCTGCTTGAGCAGGCAAGATTTCTAGAGTTCTTATGTAGCACCAAAAATTGAGCATGTGGATTTGCTGTCCAGGGAAAAGCTGAAAAAAAAATGTCAGACACATACACGCCTGTAATGATCTGAGGAAGCCTCATCTGATGCCAAGTGTGTGTAGACACACTCTCTCTGGGGCTGCCCTCCTCCGTGATGCGAGAGAAAGGCCACCTTCTACAAAATGCCTGGGCCAGAGCTCGCATCTGCTGATGCCTCTCCTTCTCCCTGGCTTCATACTCTCTTCCTCTCCTGATTCCCCTGCCTGCCTGGCTCCCATTTGTACACGAGTGGTCCTTAAAAGATGCTATAGGCTCTCAACCTGTCTGGCCTGTGAATTTAAATCTAGCAAAGATCTAAAGATCATGCTAGTACACTTTTCAAAGGACTTCCCATCACATTTCCTCTTGTAGACCCCACAAGGCCACTGTCGTCTGAGCTTTCCTGTCCCCTAGGCTCATCCACCCATCTCTGTCCCACCCATCTCACTCCAGCCACCTTGAGGGAGCCCAGCCAGCCTCTGCCTGGACAGCACCCCCAACTGCAGTGCACCTCTTCATGACTTTGTCTCCAGAGGGAATTCTCAGAGAGGCCTCCCTGCCTGCCCCCATCACTTCTGGGGCCCTCGTATGTCTTTGTTTTCATCCTGGCACCTGTCACTAGTGACCTTATATCACGTATACTTTTACTGGTGGTCCATCCACTTGGGATTGAGCAGAGTAAGGGAAAGTGCTGTATCCCTGGGCCCCACAGAGCAGCCTTGGGCACTTGGAAGTTCAAGAAATATTTCTCAGAAGGCACCTAGCTCTCTGTGTGTTAGTACGTGGTACATGGTAATCAGTACATACTTAGTATACAGGGACAAACTAAAAAACACCAAACATGTCAATACCCAGAAGTGGCAAAGACTTGTTTGTTGTCAACTGGGTCCCAATGGATGTATCAGGAATTTCTGGAGGTGAATCCAGGACTCAGCTTCCTCCTTCCAGCCCTCCCCAAACCAACGGAATATTGCTGAGACCTATTAATTTTGTTTCTAAACAAAGATAAGATATCTAAGGCATTAAAACACCACACAAATTTCTTCTTTATGAATGTTGAATCACTAACTCAATTTATTGCATCCTTTGAGTCATGCATGTCTCATTTCATAAAACATATTCTTTCTAAATTAGCATTTTACATAACGATTGAAGCAGAATGTTGAACTCAGTTTAACAGAGTCTCAGCACTAATTTCTGGAAACAGACTTCACTTAAAAAAGATCCTATTCCCTTAAGAGAGGTGAACACTGCATCTAAAAAACTATTTTTTTTTTCCTAAAGATAATTTGGAATGAGTTCTTCTACCCTGGAGAGAATGTCCAGATTTAAGCTACATAAAATAAAAGAGGTCTATTTATCATGACCCACTCTCAAGTGCCAGGGCTCTGTGGGATGCTGGGCAAGGGGCATGAAGTTACTAGCTCCATGGACTGGTAAACTGTCCTTCCATAATGCCCTTGTAAATTCCATAGCAAATAAAATTATATTTAACCTAGAATTTTGGAACAATGGGGTGTCAGTCAGGAGAGGAATTCTTGCCTTGTTAGGCAGACTGTTGTTGGTTACTTCTGCCAAATATACTTTACCTTTAAAAAGTGCTGCAGGAGTAGTATTCTACTGTATATATGTACCTCATCTCCTTTATCCATTCATCTGTCAATGGACATCTAGATTGGTTCCATGTCCTGGCTACTGTAAATACTGCAATGAACATTTGAGTATATGTGTCTTTTTGAGTTATGGTTCTTTCACGGTATATGCCCAGTCAAAGGACTTCCCTAGACAGCCAGTGGGATTGCTGGATCATATGTTAGCTCTATTTTTTTTTTTAAAGGAACTTCCATATTGTTTCTCCATACAGTGGCTCTATCAATTTACATTCCCACCAATGATGCAAGAGGGCTCCCCTTTCTCCACACCGTCTCCAGCATTTATTGTTTGTAGATTTCTTGATGATGGCCATTCTGACTGGTGTGAAGTGATTCCTCATTGTAGTTTTGATCTGGATTTCTCTAATAATTAGTGATTAGCATCTTTTCATGTGTCTCTTGGCAATATTACTCAGCCATAAAAAGGAATGAAATTGTAGTGATGTGGATGGACCTAGAGTTTTTCATACAGAGTGAAAAAAGTCAGAAAGAAAAAAAATGTATATTAAAGTATATACGTGTAAACTAGAAAAATGGTATAGGTAAGCCTATTTGCAAGGCAGGAATATGAGAGCAGACACAGAGAATGTGTGCGTGGACACAGGACAGTGGTGGGAAGAATTGGGAGGGTGATTTTACGCAGTACCATGAGTAAAACAGACGGCTAGTGGGGACCTGCTGCATAGCACAGGGAGCTCAGCTCAGTGTTCTGTGGTGGCCTGGATGGATGGGGTGGGTAGGCAAGGGCGGGCAATGTAAGAGGAGATATGTATACATATAGCTAATTCACTAATACCAGACCACCGGACCTACCTCCCGAGAAACCTCTATGCAGATCAGGAAGCGACAGTTAGAACTGGACATGGAACAACAGACTGGTTCCAAATAGGAAATGGAGTACGTCAAGGCTCTATACTATCACCCTGCTTATTTAACTTCTATGCCGAGTACATCATAAGAACCGCTGGGCTGGAAGAAGCACAAGCTGGAATCAAGATTGCCAGGAGAAATAGCAATAACCTCAGATATGCAGATAACAGCCACCCTTATGGCAGAAAGTGAAGAGGAACTAAAAAGCCTCTTGATGAAAGTGAAAGAGGAGAGTGAAAAAGTTGGCTTAAAGCTCAACCTTCAGAAAACGAAGATCATGGCATCTGGTCCCATCACTTCATGGCAAATAGATGGGGAAACAGTGGAAACAGTGTCAGACTTTATTTTTGGGGGGCTCCCAAATCACTGCAGATGGTGACTGCAGCCATGAAATTAAAAGACGCTTACTCCTTGGAA
>SJYX01022417.1:531489-563433 GCA_006410675.1 Oreotragus oreotragus
GGAGGAGAAGGGGACGACAGAGGATGAGATGGCTGGATGGCATCCCTGACTCGATGGACGTGAGTCTGAGTGAACTCCGGGAGTTGGTGATGGACAGGGAGGCCTGGCGTGCTGTGATTCATGGGGTCGCAAAGAGTCAGACACGACTGAGCAACTGAACTGAATGAACTGATACAAATTATGTAATTAAACATTATATAATCATAAAAGTGATAATAGTCAATACTTCCTCACTGCTTTTTCTCTACCAAATGCCATTCTAAGCTCTTTACAGGTGCTGCCTTGTTGAATTCTCCCAGGCATAGTACCGGGCAGCATTATGATCTCTCATTTTAGATAAAGACTGTGGGGTACAGAGTTTGGGTGGCTTGGTCAAGATCATGGAGCTGGTAAATAGCAATGTCACCTCTCAGCTCTGGCCCCAGATGCCACGATGAAAATGAGGGCAGGTGAGGGCCCAGGGAGCAATAGGGAAGGCAGAGGGTGAGCAGGCTGGACTCTCTGAGAATCCCTCCTGGAACAAGGTCATGAAGAGGTTTTCGGGGAGCCTCCAGGCAGAGGGCTACCCGAGCTCCTTCAAGGGGTGGCAGGTGTGGCTGTTCAGAGATGCGCAGATGAGCCCAGGGGACATGAAGCCTCAGATCACAGTGGCCTCATGGGGTCTGCAAGGAATTAAGATTTTGTTTTAAATGTATGAGAAGCCGTTTGAGAAGGGTGTTCAAACAATCTTTAGATCTTTTCTAGATTTGAATTCAGGGATTGAAAACCTACAGCATGCTTTGGGGACCATAATTATGCAACTTCAGTTTCCTTCTGGGTAATGGTGCTTGTTGGGTTTATGTGAAATGAACTGAGAAAAGCTGTTTTCCCAAATGCTCAGCATTCTAATTCTGCCAGAGTTTTTGCTCTTGGCCATAAGGGCTGAGTCTCACCTTCCATTTCTCACTCACCTTACTCCATTTCTCACCCATCTTACTCCATTTCTCACCTTTTACACAGAAACTGTTTCCATTCTGAGCTAAAGGAAAAAGAAAAGCTGGACTGCAGCCTTGATATCAAGGGGCAGGAGCCACAAGCTCAGTCTCAGGGGGAGTCCGTCTCTGTCATCCATGTGCCCAGACATTTAGTTCTGAAGACCCAGCCGTGACTGACTTCCCAAATAGTGCTCTAGACTGGAACCCTCATTCTCTGCGCACTTGTCATCTTCATTCTTAGTGTCTCCTTACTCTCTGCCCCTTGCTCTGTTCCAATTTGCAGGATTTCTGTGAGACTCCCCTGACTCAGGTGTGCACGCTCATAACACATGAGCATGTGAACATCAGAACATGCATATGCATGCCCAGGACATCAGAACAAAGCAGGCTAGCACATTCATCAGACCTGAGATACGTGTGCTGTTGGAGAGCATTCAAGGATTGTTGGTTTCACTTTTTTTTCAGCCCAGTAATGAGGGGAAAGAGAAGAATGAGCAAGGGGGAGGGACTGAGTCCCTTTGAGATAATGAAGAGTGAGCTGTCACTGCACACCATCAGAGATGGCTTTTGGGAGGAGACTTGTCACCGGGATATGAGCTTACCAGGCTGTGGATACCTCAACTGCAAGGTCTCCATCACGAGAATGTGCCAGAGTGGGTCTAGCTCAGACAGCATCTACCTGTGAATGTCAAAATTGGCTTGAAGGCTAGTATTTGTTTCTCTGGACCACTCCCTCATTATTTCCATTCTGTATGTTCTGACCCAGCAGGAGAAATGTAGGAGGTGGATACAGACCATCCTGAGTAGCCTCTGTTTTGAGTAGTATCTCAGGCCCTGCCAAGTTACACAGCACACACACTGGGCCAAAGAGGGAACCTATAAAAAGAGCTTCTCTCACAAACACTGCTGCCACACACACGCACACACGTGCACACACACACACACACACTGCTGGAGAGCCTCCTGCACAAACTACCACCTCATGCACACAGGAAGTCCTGGATTTAATGGCTGGGCTTATCTTGTGCAACATTCCCAAGGCTCCATTTTTCATTAAGCAATTTTTAAAGAGTTTTATGACCCCGTGAACAATAATTTTTTTTAGTGAAAGCAGACTAAATTGTAAGTGGCGGTAATTACACCAAACTAATTGTAGGCAAAATTAGTAACAGGTCAGATCCGTTTGGTCGCAAAAGAAAATATATGCTTGGATCACACCTTAAATGATCTCTTGGAAACTAATTCATCACAGAAAAAAAAGGAATCTTCCTAAATTAACAGTAGTCTCTCCAAGAACAATTGCGGGGAATAAGATTTCCTCTTTGGTTTGGATTTTTGTTAGATATCTAGTATATGCGTGTGTGTGTGTGTATCTGCCTGTGTGTCTTCGTGTGTGTGTTGCACGTGCACACTGGATTGGACTGTAGGTTTTCACAGCACCAGTCCAGATAACTAAACACCTCCTTGGTGGAGTGCAGAGTGTGACCTAGACGTCAGAGGACTTAGTGCATCCTAGTGCCCACTCGCCCACTCCAGTACTCTTGCCTGGAAAATCCCATGGGCAGAGGAGCCTGGTGGGCTGCAGTCCATGGGATCTTGAAGAGTCAGACACGACCGAGCGACTTCACTTTGACTTTTCACTTACATGCACTAGAGAAGGAAATGGCAGCGCACTCCAGTGTTCTTGCCTGGAGAATCCCAGGGACGGGGGAGCCTGGTGGGCTGTCATCTATAGGGTCGCACAGAGTCAGACACAACTGAAGCGACTTAGCAGCAGCAGCAGTGCTCTCAGAGCTTGTGATGGGACCTTATCCAGCCCAATCCTTCTCTCCTCGATGGGATCATTGTTCCCACCTCACTATAATGGAGGAGTACTTTACAAAATACACCCGGAAGTATTGGGATACTTGAATTTCCAGGAGGACGAAAATTAGGTGCCTCTCCCGTACACTTGCACAATAGATGTTAGCGGTCCTCCAACTGGCCATCAGTGCTTGGGGATTGAGATAGCCATAGCTTCTGCACATGTGTCCAGTGATGTCCTGTATCCATGTGGTGAGAAAAGAGGTCCAGCAGAAGCCCCATTAGGCCATGTGCTCCCTTCACTATTTGGGTCCCAAGGAAGGATCATCCAGCCAGTCACAAAATGTTTCCAGTGACAGGAAGCTCACAAGTCCTCCTCACAGGGAGTATCATCTGGGCACTCAGTAACTTTTACCTGTAATGAAAGGATGTCCTCACTTTTCTCAGCCCTCTGGTTCCTGACAAGCCATTATCTGAGCATCCACACCCTATCAAGACAGTACAGCTCCCTCTAATAGTTACACTCCAAGGTCTAAGGATGTAAGTGGGGAATCTTTCCAGTTCAGCCAAGGGGTAAACTCAAAATAATGATGAGGCAATGGTGGTCAGAGATGCCAGTCTGTCTCATGACTTCAGTAGAACTGAGACTTGGGGATTCTATTCCAGGGCAGGGAGGTCCCTGTGGACTTTTTGCCATGACAGATCCTGCACTGCCTTCTTTGGCTTATTTCACAAGCTCCTGCCTACTTTGTGAAGCTGTATTGCCTGCCACACTCCACCCGTCTGAGACTGCTCTGTGCCTTTGACTTAAACGTGGCGTTCCTGCTGGAACTCCCTCCCTGCTACTTCTCCACCCACCTACATAGCTGCCCCTCATCCTTCAAAACAAGTCAGGTACCACAGCCTAATGGATGAGGGGGGTCCCATCTTTCATGTGGGATAGGTATTCCCGCTCTGTCTTTTATAGAATGCAGAGTTTTCATCCCCAAAAGCACTTTTCATGCTGTATCATCATCATCAATTACCTACTCCATGAGAGCTCCACCTTTCACCAGGCCTTGAGTCCCCATTCCTAGCAGGTGTGAACCCAGCATCCAGCCTCATGCCTGGAAGTGGGGGTGGGGGGAAGCAGTCAATAAATGTTTGTGAAATGAATGAATGGGTCATGCTGCCTACAGGTCACTCTTCAGTGGCCACATCAAGCTCTCCTTGGTCAGTTTTCAAAAATAAGCAGCACTTACAGGGAAGCACACCTAGCCTATGCTCACTTCCAGAAAATTCCACACCAGGGCTAAAGGTATGGTTTTGACCAGCATTCTGGACCCAGACATTAGTGCAACACCCAAGAGTTGACATCAGTGAGGAAGAAGAGGAGGGGGAAAATAGGAAATATAGGAGGATGAGGTTAGGAACAGCTGGATAAATTCATAAAGAAGCTAACCATTGCCCCTGTCTCATCCAACTACCCAGCCACGCAGGCAGAGAGAGGCAGGGACGCACGCAGATCTCTGGCCCCAAGGGAGAGACGCTCCAGCAAGTCCTCATAGCCTCTGGCTGAGAAAGGTTCCCAGGAAGAAAGCCCAGTCAGAAGTTCAAGTTTTGCATAGAGACAATATGGCTGCACCGACTCAGATCCATTGTGAAATCTTTCAGCGGTGGCTTCAGCCAAGTAGCTACAAGAAGGGCCCTCAGAGATACAAAATCTAAGAAAAATAGTCCTGGCATCTAATTACAACAGTGCAGTTTGCTGCTTTTATCTGTAATTGGACTGTATAGTCTTTCATTCTAATTTACTTTACATCTAAACTGTGATAATCAAGACAAGCAGAACAGAATGGTCTCTAACTGGCTATCCTACTGACACCCGTTAATGCCTAATTATAACAACTAAATTAAAGATGCGACTGTAAAGAGGTGGAATATCAGTTTGAAGCATTTAATTCTGTGGAAAGAAGTAGAGATTTTAAAACCCAAGTAAGAAAATCAATATTATGCCTCATTATATTGGTATTGCCAAACAGATTAATGAAATTAAGTATTTTGTTGTCTTACTTTTCTTTTTCCCAATGTTATCCTGATACAATGATGGTTTGTAATGAAGGAGTACTGCAGGGGAAGAAGTCTAAATGGAGAGCCAATTTATACACCGAAATTGGGAGATAGCTAATCTCATTTATAGAGCAAAGGTTTTCTTTTGATATGGGTAGATTTTTAGATAGGCATCATGGGTCTGGACTTTGCAGTCTCACGGAACAAAAGTAAAATCAACCCAAAGCTAAGGGAAAATGCTTTCTCTCCTCTTCTCAGGAGCAGATGTGTCGACAGGGACCATCTTGACAATGTCAGAGTTCATAGACACTGCGGTTTGGGAAAAACACTCTTGAAACTCGCTGTGCCAGTGGCTGCCCAGTCTATCCCAGGATAAAAGTGGCCATCCACAAAAATGCAGAATGTCAGGGGCAGAGGAAAGAAGAGTCATTTGGTTGGTTGAAAATTGGAGAAGACACAGTAAGATGAAGTCACTGTTCAGGTTTAACAACAAAGCTTGGAAGTAGAAGGAGCAAGGTTTGCCAAGGGAAGCTGTGATGTTCCTGGGTGAGGCAGTGCACATGCGTCCCTGACGAAGTGGCAGCAACATGCCCACTCAACCTGCCCCATATGCTGTTATTTTGTTTGCCTACTCTTATTTCCTTCTTTCCTTTCTTCTTTCCTTCCTTTCTTCTTTGTTCTTTCCCTTTCTGCTTTCCTTCTTCCTCCCTCCCTNAAAATGCAGAATGTCAGGGGCAGAGGAAAGAAGAGTCATTTGGTTGGTTGAAAATTGGAGAAGACACAGTAAGATGAAGTCACTGTTCAGGTTTAACAACAAAGCTTGGAAGTAGAAGGAGCAAGGTTTGCCAAGGGAAGCTGTGATGTTCCTGGGTGAGGCAGTGCACATGCGTCCCTGACGAAGTGGCAGCAACATGCCCACTCAACCTGCCCCATATGCTGTTATTTTGTTTGCCTACTCTTATTTCCTTCTTTCCTTTCTTCTTTCCTTCCTTTCTTCTTTGTTCTTTCCCTTTCTGCTTTCCTTCTTCCTCCCTCCCTCTCTGTCTTTCTTTCCTACAGTTGCCCATCCTAATTTCTAAGTCTTTTAATTCCAAGTCAACACAGGACTCAAAAACAGTCATAAAAGTTGGCACATTTTGACTGCCGAGGCAGCATCTGAGTCTTCCATTTTAGTGGCCAAGCCACAGAGATGCATGATGGCAGATCTTGGAAGAGGCCAAAGATCTTGCGAGGGAGACTGATCATTTTGAGGAATCTCTGGAAATATCGTGGGATCGGATTTCCTGACCAGCAAATTCCTGTGAGTGAACAACTAGAGGGTTATGGTTTCAGACCTCTTCTGGGGCCAAGGATTGTATGACAGTGAAGCAGGCTAAGGTCTTGCACCGTGGAGCTTTCATTTCCTCCATTTATAGTTTCATTTATAATTGGGTTAGGTGGGGCTGCTAGACCCATTTGGTAGACGAAACAGAGCTGGGGACCAACTTGGAAGGAAAACCCAGCTTCAGAGAACAAACCCAGAACTTCCAAAAGTCCAAAAACTTTTGAAACCCAGATTTCAAAACTCAAGAAAGAAGACATGTGAATTTCCACTTATAATTAAATTTTTGTGTTTGGAAAAGAAAATTTTATTGTGAATTTTCATGTGCCATCCTGTTTTCAGATTCTGGGGCGTTTACCCATCTGGTAAGCACATGCATGATATGAAGGCAAGGATAATGGTTCCCTAGAGACAGTGATCACACATGCATGGGAGGGGTCACAAGCCCAATCAGAAAGGGACAGTATAGCTCTTGATCCTGCAGGACGAGAGACATCTCTAATTGTTCCTGGGCTGCAGGCCCTCAGAAAGAAAGCGCTGCAACCTCCCACCAGTCCCGCCTCTCAGTTGCACAAACAAAGCCAAATAAAAACTGCTAGTGACCACTGGTCCCACTGCGACAGATGTGGTGCCTCTATACCATCTTGTTTGCTCTTAAGGGCTAAAAAAAAAAAAGCCCTGCAAACAGACAGATGTAGCTTGTCCCTTCCATCTTGTTTACAAGGCTGCAGGAGCACCTGTGGAAGAACGGGTTCCTGCAGAAATCCTTGACTTCCATTCAGATGAGCTGAGATGAAATAAGCCAGCTCAGCATACCCATCTGCAAATGATTTCTGGGTCCATCTGCACATGTTTGCTCCAGACCTGGAGGAACTCAAAGAATCATCCTCAGAATAATCCCAGGTGCAGAGCATCACCACACCTTCTGAGCGTGTGATCTTTACACTGTGTACACCTTCATCCACACATGTGCTGAAGACCTGCTGTGTGCCGCTTGACTTTGAGGTCTGTGGCTGCCTCTTGGTTCAGCCCAACTCCCCATCACACAGGCTGCTTCTCTTATCTGGTCTGTATCCCCTTAGCCTTGGCTTTGAGAGCAGAGCCCCCAGCAGCCAGGGAGGCTGTAAGGCCTCGGATCACCCCTGAATTCTTTCTTCTGGTTTCAGATGAAGTGGCTCGTGTGGAAAACCAACATGGAAGCACCAGAGTGAATCACCCCTGAGTATTCATGCTGATGTATGGCAAAACCAGTACAGTATTTTAAAGTAAAATAAAGTAAAATTTTTAAAAATGAAGTCATAAAAAATTTAAAAAAAAATACTTCTAAGCAGAGCTGAGGCTATGGGGTGTCCCCTCCTCTCAGCTTGACTCCAGGCACCTTAGAATCCCACAGCCCCATACATACCAGTAAAGACCATTTGCCTAGTAATTTATTTCATTGGCAAGGGTGATGGAAGGGCAATGACACAACCTGTGACTTTGTCTAACAACTGCCTCTTTTTTTTTTCACCTTTAGGCCACAGCTTTTGCTGTATAACAAGCCACTCTAAAACTTGGTGGCTTATAAACAATCACGTTTAGCTCGTGCTTCTGTGAGTTGGTTCGGTGGTGCTTTTGGTTCAGGCTGGCTCAGATAATCACGACTAGGCTCGCTTGTGCCTCTGTGGTCAGCTGGTGAGTAGGCTCATGGCTGGATGTTCTTAGATGCCCTTGGGGAGACTTCTGGCCTCTGGCAGGCTGTTGGCTAGAACGATGGGGGTGACTTGGCCACATGGCTTTCATCATGCAGCAGCCCAGCCCTGGCTTCCTCCCACGGTGGTCACAGCAAGAGAGTGAGGCCAAACGTGCATTCGAATCTCTGCCCATGGCTTCTTTTCCATGTCCCATTCGCTAAACCAAGTCCCATAGCCAAGATTCAAATCAGTGTGGAAGCACTATTTAAGAGTTTGGATGCCAGAACAGGAGGAATTTGTCACCATTTTTGCATCCATTACAGTTGTCTTTTGTTTATTTTTCATTTTCTAGTCTTTTTCATTCAATGGCTCGATCATTTATTTTCAACACTGTTTATAAATGATGTACACGTTCAGCTTTGCAATACCCAGTTGCTTGCTCAAAAGAACTACTGTATGCCAACTAAGTACTAGGACTCTATTAGTAGAGAGTTTACTTTGAACTTGCTTTTTCAATGATTTTTTTTAAAATCACTGATATAGCTTTATATATTTCTGCTAGCTCAGTAGACTTCTAGAAATGAACTAGATATTTATGTCCTAATGTGGAAAAATATTCTGATATATGAAGTGAATAAAAAAAGGAAACTGACAATTATACATGCACACTGTATGAGCTCCTTGTTAAAGTGTGTATGCCATGTATATTGTATAACACATATGACACACGGGACACATACGTACACAAACATGCTTGGGAATAAAAACATATCAAAAAAAAGTTCAGCTTTGATCCCCTACTTAGCACACAATATTTAGGAAAAAAATTTTATGTTACAATGAGATCAATTTTTTGCCTTTTTTCTACTTTCACTATGTTTTGGTTTTAAAATTTGGCGTATTTCCTCTTCTTTAGATCTTCTTAAAGCCAAAAGTTGTGTTTAATTTTCAGTATACCATGGATATTTGAAAAGTGTATGTATTTGTTTGATACAGGTATGCAGTTACAAGTAAACGTAAGTTATATTTGGATATAGGATCAATCTTGTTAGTAGTATTTTAAAATTTTCTCTACTGTTGTTATCTGCCTGACCTGTTCATTTCTGAAAGGAAAACATCATGTTGTTTTCATGGGTTTTTACTTGATATATGTTTGTGCAAGATTGGACAGGAAGTAAATAATTATATAAGAATCATGTAATTTTTATACTCCTGGTGAAGTAAATTTTTATCAGGATAAAAATAACTTCTTTATCCTGCTTTATGTTTGTTGTGTAGAGTTTCCTGTCCTATTGACACGGGCCAAGAATTGATAGAGCCATTAATAGTGAGGGTGCTGGTTTACTAGCTCATTTATCTAGTGAGTATAATTATGAATTAGTGTGCTTTTTTTACAGTAAAATTTGCTAATATATTTAAAAGTATAAAAATGCTCATCCTATTTTAAAATTGAAATTTTATTGAGATAATTATAAATTCATATTCAGTTGGAAGGAAAGATACAGATAAATTCCATGTACCTCTTTCTAGTTTTCACTGCTGATAACATTTTTCAAAATGAGAGTATAATATCACAACCAAGACCATGATATTGATACAAGCCACATTTTCACTCCAATGTCTCCAATTTTACTTGTACACAATTATACTGTTATGTATATGTACATGTTATGTATATGTATGTGTTATGTTATGTACATTAAGTTCTATACAATTTAATCATATGTATAGGTTTGCATATATGCCACCACAGTCTAAATACAGGACTTTCCATCATCACAAAATTCCCTCATTAATTTACAATCATACTTTCCTCCCTCCCATTCTCCATCACTTGTCCCTAATTCCTGCATTTATAGCATTTTGTCATTTGAAAAATGTCATATAAAATATTAAATAGTATGTAATATTTGGAGATTAGATTTTTTCCACTAAGATTATTTGCTGAAGATCCATTCAAGTTACTGCATGTATCAATAGCTTTCTTATTTTTATTGCTGAGTGATTATTTGTATTGTCTATATGTACCACAGTTTAACCATTCACCTGCTGAATTCGTCTGAGTTGTCTCTAGTTTGGGGGCTATTATGAATAAAGCCACTATAAACATTCACTTGTAAGCCCTTATGGGAACATAGTTTCAATTTCTCTGGAATAAATATTCAGGATTACAATTTGGGGTTTCTAAGGCAATTTCATGTTAAGTTTTATAAGAAACTGACCACCTGTTTTCAGGGATGACTATCTCATCTTACATTTCCATCAATCAAGTTTTAGTGATTTAGTTTTTCCACATCCTTGCTAGCCCTTGATAATGTTACTATTTTTTATTGTCACCATCCTGATCTGTATGTAGTGATATCTCATTATGGTTTTAGTATACACTTCCCTGCTGGTTCATTATGTTAAATATCATTTCATGTGCTTATTTGCCATCTGCATATCATCTTCATTGAAAAATCTGTGTCTTTTGCATATTTTCTAATTTGAGTGTCTGTTTTGCTTTGCTATTGAGTTTTGAGTGTTCTTTATATATTCAGGATATTAGTCCTTCACTGAATATGTGGTTTACAAATATTTCTACACAGTTTATTGCTTATCATTCATCTTATTCAACCTGGACTTTCACAGGGGAAAATTTTTTAACTTTGATGAAGTCCAATTTTTCTTTTATGGATTGTGTTTTGGTGCCAGATCTAAGGGCTCTGCCTAGCCTTAGATGTCAAAATCTTTTCTTTCTGTTTTTCCTAAACATTTTATGTGGTGGTTTAGTCGCTAAGTCATATCTGACTTTTGCAACCCATGAACTGTAGCCTGCCAGGCTCCTCTGTCTAAGGGATTCTCCAGGCAAGAATACTGGAGTGGGCTGCCATTTCCTTCTCCAGGGGATCTTCCTGACCCAGNGTGCCTTTGACTTAAACGTGGCATTCCTGCTGGAACTCCCTCCCTGCTACTTCTCCACCCACCTACATAGCTGCCCCTCATCCTTCAAAACAAGTCAGGTACCACAGCCTAATGGATGAGGGGGTCCCATCTCTCATGTGGGATAGGTATTCCTGCTCTGTCTTTTATAGAATGCAGAGTTTTCATCCCCAAAAGCACTTTTCATGCTGTATCATCATCATCAATTACCTACTCCATGAGAGCTCCACCTTTCACCAGGCCTTGAGTCCCCATTCCTAGCAGGTGTGAACCCAGCATCCAGCCTCATGCCTGGAAGTGGGGTGGGGGGAAGCAGTCGATAAATGTTTGTGAAATGAATGAATGGGTCATGCTGCCTACAGGTCACTCTTCAGTGGCCACATCAAGCTCTCCTTGGTCAGTTTTCAAAAATAAGCAGCACTTACAGGGAAGCACACCTAGCCTATGCTCACTTCCAGAAATTTCCACACCAGGGCTAAAGGTATGGTTTTGACCAGCATTCTGGACCCAGACATTAGTGCAACACCCAAGAGTTGACATCAGTGAGGAAGAAGAGGAGGGGGAAAATAGGAAATATAGGAGGATGAGGTTAGGAACAGCTGGATAAATTCATAAAGAAGCTAACCATTGCCCCTGTCTCATCCAACTACCCAGCCACGCAGGCAGAGAGAGGCAGGGACGCACGCAGATCCCTGGCCCCAAGGGAGAGACGCTCCAGCAAGTCCTCATGGCCTCTGGCTGAGAAAGGTTCCCAGGAAGAAAGCCCAGTCAGAAGTTCAAGTTTTGCATAGAGACAATATGGCTGCACCGACTCAGATCCATTGTGAAATCTTTCAGCGGTGGCTTCAGCCAAGTAGCTACAAGAAGGGCCCTCAGAGATACAAAATCTAAGAAAAATAGTCCTGGCATCTAATTACAACAGTGCAGTTTGCTGCTTTTATCTGTAATTGGACTGTATAGTCTTTCATTCTAATTTACTTTACATCTAAACTGTGATAATCAAGACAAGCAGAACAGAATGGTCTCTAACTGGCTATCCTACTGACACCCGTTAATGCCTAATTATAACAACTAAATTAAAGATGCGACTGTAAAGAGGTGGAATATCAGTTTGAAGCATTTAATTCTGTGGAAAGAAGTAGAGATTTTAAAACCCAAGTAAGAAAATCAATATTATGCCTCATTATATTGGTATTGCCAAACAGATTAATGAAATTAAGTATTTTGTTGTCTTACTTTTCTTTTTCCCAATGTTATCCTGATACAATGATGGTTTGTAATGAAGGAGTACTGCAGGGGAAGAAGTCTAAATGGAGAGCCAATTTATACACCGAAATTGGGAGATAGCTAATCTCATTTATAGAGCAAAGGTTTTCTTTTGATATGGGTAGATTTTTAGATAGGCATCATGGGTCTGGACTTTGCAGTCTCACGGAACAAAAGTAAAATCAACCCAAAGCTAAGGGAAAATGCTTTCTCTCCNTACACCGAAATTGGGAGATAGCTAATCTCATTTATAGAGCAAAGGTTTTCTTTTGATATGGGTAGATTTTTAGATAGGCATCATGGGTCTGGACTTTGCAGTCTCATGGAACAAAAGTAAAATCAACCCAAAGCTAAGGGAAAATGCTTTCTCTCTTCTTCTCAGGAGCAGATGTGTCGGCAGGGACCATCTTGACAATGTCAGAGTTCATAGACACTGCGGTTTGGGAAAAACACTCTTGAAACTTGCTGTGCCAATGGCTGCCCAGTCTATCCCAGGATAAAAGTGGCCATCCACGAAAATGCAGAATGTCAGGGGCAGAGGAAAGAAGAGTCATTTGGTTGGTTGAAAATTGGAGAAGACACAGTAAGATGAAGTCACTGTTCAGGTTTAACAACAAAGCTTGGAAGTAGAAGGAGCAAGGTTTGCCAAGGGAAGCTGTGATGTTCCTGGGTGAGGCAGTGCACATGCGTCCCTGACGAAGTGGCAGCAACATGCCCACTCAACCTGCCCCATATGCTGTTATTTTGTTTGCCTACTCTTATTTCCTTCTTTCCTTTCTTCTTTCCTTCCTTTCTTCTTTGTTCTTTCCCTTTCTGCTTTCCTTCTTCCTCCCTCCCCCTCTGTCTTTCTTTCCTACAGTTGCCCATCCTAATTTCTAAGTCTTTTAATTCCAAGTCAACACAGGACTCAAAAACAGTCATAAAAGTTGGCACATTTTGACTGCCGAGGCAGCATCTGAGTCTTCCATTTTAGTGGCCAAGCCACAGAGATGCATGATGGCAGATCTTTGAAGAGGCCAAAGATCTTGCGAGGGAGACTGATCATTTTGAGGAATCTCTGGAAATATCGTGGGATCGGATTTCCTGACCAGCAAATTCCTGTGAGTGAACAACTAGAGGGTTATGGTTTCAGACCTCTTCTGGGGCCAAGGATTGTATGACAGTGAAGCAGGCTAAGGTCTTGCACCGTGGAGCTTTCATTTCCTCCATTTATAGTTTCATTTATAATTGGGTTAGGTGGGGCTGCTAGACCCATTTGGTAGACGAAACAGAGCTGGGGACCAACTTGGAAGGAAAACCCAGCTTCAGAGAACAAACCCAGAACTTCCAAAAGTCCAAAAACTTTTGAAACCCAGATTTCAAAACTCAAGAAAGAAGACATGTGAATTTCCACTTATAATTAAATTTTTGTGTTTGGAAAAGAAAATTTTATTGTGAATTTTCATGTGCCATCCTGTTTTCAGATTCTGGGGCGTTTACCCATCTGGTAAGCACATGCATGATATGAAGGCAAGGATAATGGTTCCCTAGAGACAGTGATCACACATGCATGGGAGGGGTCACAAGCCCAATCAGAAAGGGACAGTATAGCTCTTGATCCTGCAGGACGAGAGACATCTCTAATTGTTCCTGGGCTGCAGGCACTCAGAAAGAAAGCGCTGCAACCTCCCACCAGTCCCGCCTCTCAGTTGCACAAACAAAGCCAAATAAAAACTGCTAGTGACCACTGGTCCCACTGCGACAGATGTGGTGCCTCTATACCATCTTGTTTGCTCTTAAGGGCTAAAAAAAAAAAAGCCCTGCAAACAGACAGATGTAGCTTGTCCCTTCCATCTTGTTTACAAGGCTGCAGGAGCACCTGTGGAAGAACGGGTTCCTGCAGAAATCCTTGACTTCCATTCAGATGAGCTGAGATGAAATAAGCCAGCTCAGCATACCCATCTGCAAATGATTTCTGGGTCCATCTGCACATGTTTGCTCCAGACCTGGAGGAACTCAAAGAATCATCCTCAGAATAATCCCAGGTGCAGAGCATCACCACACCTTCTGAGCGTGTGATCTTTACACTGTGTACACCTTCATCCACACATGTGCTGAAGACCTGCTGTGTGCCGCTTGACTTTGAGGTCTGTGGCTGCCTCTTGGTTCAGCCCAACTCCCCATCACACAGGCTGCTTCTCTTATCTGGTCTGTATCCCCTTAGCCTTGGCTTTGAGAGCAGAGCCCCCAGCAGCCAGGGAGGCTGTAAGGCCTCGGATCACCCCTGAATTCTTTCTTCTGGTTTCAGATGAAGTGGCTCGTGTGGAAAACCAACATGGAAGCACCAGAGTGAATCACCCCTGAGTATTCATGCTGATGTATGGCAAAACCAGTACAGTATTTTAAAGTAAAATAAAGTAAAATTTTTAAAAATGAAGTCATAAAAAATTTAAAAAAAAATACTTCTAAGCAGAGCTGAGGCTATGGGGTGTCCCCTCCTCTCAGCTTGACTCCAGGCACCTTAGAATCCCACAGCCCCATACATACCAGTAAAGACCATTTGCCTAGTAATTTATTTCATTG
Organism: Oreotragus oreotragus; assembly: GCA_006410675.1. NCBI lineage: Eukaryota > Metazoa > Chordata > Mammalia > Artiodactyla > Bovidae > Oreotragus > Oreotragus oreotragus. The sequence continues at coordinate 546,060 of SJYX01022417.1, forward strand.
GCAAGGGTGATGGAAGGGCAATGACACAACCTGTGACTTTGTCTAACAACTGCCTCTTTTTTTTTTCACCTTTAGGCCACAGCTTTTGCTGTATAACAAGCCACTCTAAAACTTGGTGGCTTATAAACAATCACGTTTAGCTCGTGCTTCTGTGAGTTGGTTCGGTGGTGCTTTTGGTTCAGGCTGGCTCAGATAATCACGACTAGGCTCGCTTGTGCCTCTGTGGTCAGCTGGTGAGTAGGCTCATGGCTGGATGTTCTTAGATGCCCTTGGGGAGACTTCTGGCCTCTGGCAGGCTGTTGGCTAGAACGATGGGGGTGACTTGGCCACATGGCTTTCATCATGCAGCAGCCCAGCCCTGGCTTCCTCCCACGGTGGTCACAGCAAGAGAGTGAGGCCAAACGTGCATTCGAATCTCTGCCCATGGCTTCTTTTCCATGTCCCATTCGCTAAACCAAGTCCCATAGCCAAGATTCAAATCAGTGTGGAAGCACTATTTAAGAGTTTGGATGCCAGAACAGGAGGAATTTGTCACCATTTTTGCATCCATTACAGTTGTCTTTTGTTTATTTTTCATTTTCTAGTCTTTTTCATTCAATGGCTCGATCATTTATTTTCAACACTGTTTATAAATGATGTACACGTTCAGCTTTGCAATACCCAGTTGCTTGCTCAAAAGAACTACTGTATGCCAACTAAGTACTAGGACTCTATTAGTAGAGAGTTTACTTTGAACTTGCTTTTTCAATGATTTTTTTTAAAATCACTGATATAGCTTTATATATTTCTGCTAGCTCAGTAGACTTCTAGAAATGAACTAGATATTTATGTCCTAATGTGGAAAAATATTCTGATATATGAAGTGAATAAAAAAAGGAAACTGACAATTATACATGCACACTGTATGAGCTCCTTGTTAAAGTGTGTATGCCATGTATATTGTATAACACATATGACACACGGGACACATACGTACACAAACATGCTTGGGAATAAAAACATATCAAAAAAAAGTTCAGCTTTGATCCCCTACTTAGCACACAATATTTAGGAAAAAAATTTTATGTTACAATGAGATCAATTTTTTGCCTTTTTTCTACTTTCACTATGTTTTGGTTTTAAAATTTGGCGTATTTCCTCTTCTTTAGATCTTCTTAAAGCCAAAAGTTGTGTTTAATTTTCAGTATACCATGGATATTTGAAAAGTGTATGTATTTGTTTGATACAGGTATGCAGTTACAAGTAAACGTAAGTTATATTTGGATATAGGATCAATCTTGTTAGTAGTATTTTAAAATTTTCTCTACTGTTGTTATCTGCCTGACCTGTTCATTTCTGAAAGGAAAACATCATGTTGTTTTCATGGGTTTTTACTTGATATATGTTTGTGCAAGATTGGACAGGAAGTAAATAATTATATAAGAATCATGTAATTTTTATACTCCTGGTGAAGTAAATTTTTATCAGGATAAAAATAACTTCTTTATCCTGCTTTATGTTTGTTGTGTAGAGTTTCCTGTCCTATTGACACGGGCCAAGAATTGATAGAGCCATTAATAGTGAGGGTGCTGGTTTACTAGCTCATTTATCTAGTGAGTATAATTATGAATTAGTGTGCTTTTTTTACAGTAAAATTTGCTAATATATTTAAAAGTATAAAAATGCTCATCCTATTTTAAAATTGAAATTTTATTGAGATAATTATAAATTCATATTCAGTTGGAAGGAAAGATACAGATAAATTCCATGTACCTCTTTCTAGTTTTCACTGCTGATAACATTTTTCAAAATGAGAGTATAATATCACAACCAAGACCATGATATTGATACAAGCCACATTTTCACTCCAATGTCTCCAATTTTACTTGTACACAATTATACTGTTATGTATATGTACATGTTATGTATATGTATGTGTTATGTTATGTACATTAAGTTCTATACAATTTAATCATATGTATAGGTTTGCATATATGCCACCACAGTCTAAATACAGGACTTTCCATCATCACAAAATTCCCTCATTAATTTACAATCATACTTTCCTCCCTCCCATTCTCCATCACTTGTCCCTAATTCCTGCATTTATAGCATTTTGTCATTTGAAAAATGTCATATAAAATATTAAATAGTATGTAATATTTGGAGATTAGATTTTTTCCACTAAGATTATTTGCTGAAGATCCATTCAAGTTACTGCATGTATCAATAGCTTTCTTATTTTTATTGCTGAGTGATTATTTGTATTGTCTATATGTACCACAGTTTAACCATTCACCTGCTGAATTCGTCTGAGTTGTCTCTAGTTTGGGGGCTATTATGAATAAAGCCACTATAAACATTCACTTGTAAGCCCTTATGGGAACATAGTTTCAATTTCTCTGGAATAAATATTCAGGATTACAATTTGGGGTTTCTAAGGCAATTTCATGTTAAGTTTTATAAGAAACTGACCACCTGTTTTCAGGGATGACTATCTCATCTTACATTTCCATCAATCAAGTTTTAGTGATTTAGTTTTTCCACATCCTTGCTAGCCCTTGATAATGTTACTATTTTTTATTGTCACCATCCTGATCTGTATGTAGTGATATCTCATTATGGTTTTAGTATACACTTCCCTGCTGGTTCATTATGTTAAATATCATTTCATGTGCTTATTTGCCATCTGCATATCATCTTCATTGAAAAATCTGTGTCTTTTGCATATTTTCTAATTTGAGTGTCTGTTTTGCTTTGCTATTGAGTTTTGAGTGTTCTTTATATATTCAGGATATTAGTCCTTCACTGAATATGTGGTTTACAAATATTTCTACACAGTTTATTGCTTATCATTCATCTTATTCAACCTGGACTTTCACAGGGGAAAATTTTTTAACTTTGATGAAGTCCAATTTTTCTTTTATGGATTGTGTTTTGGTGCCAGATCTAAGGGCTCTGCCTAGCCTTAGATGTCAAAATCTTTTCTTTCTGTTTTTCCTAAACATTTTATGTGGTGGTTTAGTCGCTAAGTCATATCTGACTTTTGCAACCCATGAACTGTAGCCTGCCAGGCTCCTCTGTCTAAGGGATTCTCCAGGCAAGAATACTGGAGTGGGCTGCCATTTCCTTCTCCAGGGGATCTTCCTGACCCAGGAATCAAACCCAGGTCTCCTGCATTACAGGCAGATTCTTTACTGACTGAGCTCATGATTTACGTCTATAGTCAATTTTGAGTCAATTTGAGGTTTAACTTGAGTTTAATTTTCTTACCTGTAGATGGCCCCTATTCTAGTACCATTTGTTGAAAAGGTTACCCTTCCTTCATTGAATTGCTTTCACTCCTTTGTAAAAAGAATATGGAATTTATATTTTTTAAATGTACAGTAAGATTGAAGGCAAAAGGAAAAGAGGACAGCAAAAGAGGAGACAGTTAGATAGCATCACCAACTCCATGCACACGAATTTGAGCAAACTCTGGGAAATAGTGAAGGACAGGGAAGCCTAACATGCTGCAAGTCATGGGGTCACAAAGAGTTGATCACAACGTATCAACTGAACAACAACATTGTTTATAAACTGTAAAACACTAGAAGTAACTTTTTATAATAAATAAATTCATGGTGACATAAATGAGAAAAAAAAGATCTACATATACAAGTGTATAAATAAAAATATATATCATGTAGATATTATATGCTTGTGTGTTTAGATAGCAAATCACCAGAAAGCAAATAATTTTTAATAACAGATAAATTGAGTTTTAAAAAACATGGAATACTTCATGAATTTGTGTCTCATTCTTATGCATATCCATGTTAATCTTCTCTTATCATTCCCAAACTTTTTATATGCACTATCAGAATGCATACTGCTCATTTGTTTTGACTCATTATTTTTACTTATGAAAATTCCTTTCTAAAGATGCAGTATGTGCCCACAGCTATTTATACAGCATTATTTATAACAGCTAATAAAGGAAGAAGGTAATAAGTCCAAAAATGCTACACAGGAAAAGTGTATTAGTCATCCATTGCTATGTAACAAATTGCCCCAAAATTTAGCAACTTAAAACAACAGCTTATGTCATAATGTCTCTGGGATCTACCCATGATTTATCTGGGCCCTCTAAATGAGAAAGACTGCTTTCAGATGGCAGCTGAGGCTCAAGTTTTTCCCTGAAAGTTCAACTGGGCAAGGATGCATGCCCAAGCTTACTTGTGTAGTTGCTGGCAGGTTTCAGTTCCTTGTAGGCTTCTGGACAGAGGGCATCAGTTCCTCTTTGGTTTTTGCTTAGAGCCTATCATTGGAAGGACTGATGTTGAAGCTGAAACTCCAATACTTTGGTCACCTGATGTGAAGAGCTGACTCATCTGAAAAGACTCTGATGCTGGGAAAGATTGCAGGCAGGAGGAGAAGGGGATGACAGAGGATGAGATGGTTGGATGGAATCACCGACTCAATGGACATAAGTTTGGGTGATCTCCAGGAGTTAGTGATGGACAGGGAGGCCTGGCGTGCTTCAGTTCATAGGGTCACAAAGAGTCAGACACGACTGAGTGACTGAACTGAACTGAACTATCTTTAGTTTATTGACTTGTTGGCTCCTCCATGTTATAACTTGCTTTACTGTAATGAACAAGGAGAATGAATGCAAGCCCGTGTAGGAGTCTATTGTCACCTAATCACAGGAGTGACTTCTAATTGATTTTGCTGTATTCAGTTCACTAGAAGCAAATTCCTAGATCCAGCATACTCAAGGTAAGGGGAATAATATGAGTGGGAATACAGGGAGGCAGAGATTTGGCAGTCTACATCAGAAGTTGCCTACCATAATAAGTAAATAACTACATTTTATGTTTATATATATACAACTCAATGTTGTGAATCCATTGAATTTTCTACAGTAATTACATAGCGTATGGTATTGCTGTCATCAGTAATGAAAAAACCTTAATGACTTGTGATTCAATATCAAATATTCAAAAATATGCTGAACTGAAGCCCAAGGGAAAGATGAGAAAAATATTAGATGGAAAAATATCTGATCAAGGCTGATAATTTTTCAAGTTAACTCAAAAAATACAAACTTCAAATCCAAAAGCTCAAGAATGTAGGTAAAATGAAAGTTATACCAATGAATACTTTATCATAATTGCTAGAAAACTATGGTTAAAAGAGAAATCTTAAACCAGGAAGAAAATGATTCTGAGAAACAAAGTATAAAAATGACTGTTTATCTCTTATCAGAAATACTGAAAGTCAGAAGACCATAGAATAATCCCTTTAAAATACTGGGGGAAAAAATTGTCAACCTAAACTTATATATCCAGTGAAAATACTAATCAAAACTGAAAGTAAAATAGAGACACTTTAAGATAAGCAAAACCAAAAGAAACATCACTGATTGACCTATTACACAAGAAATGAAGGAATTTCTTCAGGCTAAAGAGAAATGATACAAGATGGAAACTTAAGCCTACATGAATGAAGACCCCTAGAAATGGCAAATACGTGGAGTGAATATGAAATACATTTTCCTCATTTATTAATTTATTTAAACAATATTTGATTATTGGAACAAAGAAAATAACACCGTATTGTAGAATTTCTTTACATGTAGAAGTAAAATGTATGTCAACAACAGCAGGAAGGATGGGAGGGTGATTACTGGACATATGCTGCTGCTGCTGCTGCTGCTGCTGCTGCTGCTGCTGCTGCTAAATCGCTTCAGTCATGGCCGACTCTGTGCAGCCCCAGAGGTGGCAGCCCACCAGGCTCCCCCATCCCTGGGATTCTCCAGGCAAGAGCACTGAAGTGGGTTGCCATTTCCTTCTCCAATGCATGAAAGTGAAAAGTGAAAGTGAAGTCGCTCAGTCGTGTCCAACGTATACTAAATACTAAAACCACCTCATGCGAAGAGTTGAAAAGACTTGGAAAAGACTTTGATGCTGGGCGGGATTGGGGGCATGAGGAGAAGGGGCGACCGAGGATGAGATGGCTGGATGACATCACTGGTTCAATGGACGCGAGTCTGAGTGAACTCTGGGAGTTGGTGTTGGACAGGGAGGCCATATACTAAATACTAAAACCACCTCATGCGAAGAGTTGAAAAGACTTGGAAAAGACTTTGATGCTGGGCGGGATTGGGGGCATGAGGAGAAGGGGCGACCGAGGATGAGATGGCTGGATGACATCACTGGTTCAATGGACGCGAGTCTGAGTGAACTCTGGGAGTTGGTGTTGGACAGGGAGGCCTGGCATGCTGCGATTCATGGGGTCACAAAGAGTTAGACACGACTGAGTGACTGAACTGAACTGAACTGAAAACCAACAAAGAGGCCTAGATATAAAAAGTAAAGAATAAAAAAATGAAATACTAAAAATTTTTGATTAGTCTAAGAGTAGAAGAAAAGGAACAATAAGAAAATAGAAAAATAAGAAAATAGAAAACCAGTGTGACTCAATAATAATATTAAACCCTATTCATATTAGACTAAAGCATAAAGACAAAACTATATGCTGACTATAAGAAACACTCTTCAAATACAAAGACACAAATAAGATAAATATAATAGGATGGTTAAAAAAAAGATATATTAAAAGTAAGAATGAGAATGGTGATACAGCTATATTACAATCATACAAAGAAAATTTCAAGATAAAAATATTTCTAAAGATAAAAAGAAACATTTCCTACTGACAAAGGGTTAATTGTGCAAGAAGACATGCTGAGTGAATGTACACATGACAACAGATCTTCAAAACACATAAGGCAGAAACAGATAAAGTAGTGGGAGAAACAGACAAATTTAGAATTATAGTGGAAGACTTTTATCCTCTCTCCAGTAGTTGATAGGAAAAAAAAATTANCATGCTGAGTGAATGTACACATGACAACAGATCTTCAAAACACATAAGGCAGAAACAGATAAAGTAGTGGGAGAAACAGACAAATTTAGAATTATAGTGGAAGACTTTTATCCTCTCTCCAGTAGTTGATAGGAAAAAAAAATTAGAAAAAAGAATATTTGAATATTCTCAACCAACTTAACCCAACTGAGCTGCATAAAATACAACATTCAAAATCAAAATGCATATTTATTTCAAGTACATACGGAAAATTCACCAAAATAGATCATCTGTTGAGAGATTAAAGAAGACTCAATAAATATCATACATTGACATACAGAGTATTTTGTGAATATAATAAAATTAAATTGTTAAAATTATTAATGACAAAATTAGAAAATATTAAAAATTTTAATATACAGTGATTGGAAATTAAACAAAATATTTTAAATATGCCATGGAGCAGAGAAAAATCATAATGTAGATTATAAGTTATTTTAAAAGGAATAATAATGAAAACAAAGCACTTTAAAATTCTACAATGAAAGCAGCATTTGAGGTAATGTTATAGCATTAACTGCTTATATTAGAAAAATGAAAAGGCTTAAAGTAAAAAAGAAAATAGTATAAGAGTCTAGAAATAGATCCACATCTATAGAGGCAAAGGTGTTTGACAAAGTCACCAAAGTAATTCAACAGGGGAAACAGTAGTCTTTTCAACAAACAGTTCTGAAAGATCTCAATATCCATATGAAACAAGATGATCTTTAATACCTACCTCATACCAGTGACTGGAGAAGGCAATGGCATCCCACTCCAGTACTCTTGCCTGGAAAATCCCACGGATGGAGGAGCCTGGTAGGCTGCAGCCCATGGAGTCGCTAAGAGTCGGACACGACTAAGCGAATTCCCTTTCACTTTTCACTTTCATGCCTTGGAGAAGGAAACGGCAACCCACTCCAGTGTTCTTCCCTGGAGAATCCCAGGGACGGGGGAGCCTGGTGGGCTGCCATCTACGGGGTCGCACAGAGTCAGACACGACTGAAGCGACTTAGCAGCAGCAGCAGCAGCAGCAGCAGCACTGACAATATTTAATTCAGTGTAAACTGTAGACCTAAACCTAAAAGTTCCTGTTTGAAAAGACAGGAGAATATCTTCACATTCTCAGGGCAGGCAAAGATTTCTTAGTGAAGAACCCAAAAGCATTAAATAAAAAAGGAAATAAATATTGATCAATTTAACTTCATAAAAATTAAAAACATTCATCAACAAATACTGATAAATAAATGAATATGCAAGACAAAGACAGGAGAAATTTGTCAAATGACTGTACTTAAAATATACAAATACATCCTACACTGTAATAATAAGATGTCCCAGAACTGCTGGGCATAAAGCTTGAACATATACTTCACAAAGAAAGATACATGAATGGCTAGTATGCACATGCCAAAAGACTCAACACTATTCATCATCAGGGACATGCATACTAAAGCCCTAATGAGATACCACTTCAAACTTTAAAAATGGTTGAAATGAAAAAGAATGACCACACCAAATGTTGCTGAGGATGTGGAGCACCTAGAACTCTTATACACTAATGATGGTAGAGGAAAGTGGTAAAGCTAATACTTAGGAAATGCGTTGGTAATTTCTTATAAAATTATACATATGACCAAAACAAAGGAAGAAAGAGAGAGGGGGGGAGAAAGAAAGAAGGAGAAAGAAAAAAGGACCCAAATGTCCACTAATAGAATAGACAAATACAGAGTGGTGTTTTAATACAGTGATGAACTCCTCAGCAATAAAAGAAAAGACTATTAATACATGCCACGATATTGAAGAATCTCAAAAGCATTTTTCTGAGCAAAAAGAATGCAGTGATTCCACTTACATGAAACAGATAAAACTAATCGATGGTGTTAGAAATCAGAAGTGTGGTTTTCTCTGGAGAGAGCCAGCCAGAATTTATGGGGTAAGGTCATGAAGGAACTCTTTGGAGTGTGTTAAATGCTCTTTATGTTCATGGGGATGAACATATTTTTCAAAACTAATCAAACTTCACATTTAAAATCTATGCATTTAACTCTATGTTAATGATGTACCAATAATATTAGTAAAAAACTTAACTGATAACCCTATCTATTCTTGGTAAACTCTTGCTCATTAGTTGAAGTCATCAAAATGAACCCCTTCAAAATCCCACAGTCTCATTCTGCATCTGCTAACCTGCCAAATATGAGAATGACACCACCCTTATGGCAGAAAGCTAAGAAGAACTAAAGATCCTCTTGATTAAAGTGAAAGAGGAGAGTGAAAAAGTTGGCTTAAAGCTCAACATTCAGAAAACTAAGATCATGGCATCTGGTCCCATCACTTTATGGCAAATAGATGGGGAAACAATGGAAACAGTGACAGACTTTATTTTCTTGGGCTCCAAAATCACCACAGACAGTGACTGCAGCCATGAAATTAAAAGATGCTTGTTCCTTAGAAGAAAAGCTATGACAAACCTAGACAGCATATTGAAAAGTCATGTATGGATGTGAGAGTTGGACTATAAGGAAAGCTGAGCACCGAAGAATTGATGCTTTTGAACTGTGGTGTTGGAGAAGATTCTTGAGAGTCTCTTGGACTGCAAAGAGATCCAACCAGTCCATCCTAAAGGAAATCAGTCCTGAATATTCATTGGAAGGACTGATGCTGAAGCTGAAACTCCAATACTTTGGCCACCTGATGCATAGAACTGACTCATTGGAAAAGACCTTGATGCTAGGCAAGATCGAGAGCAGAAGGAGAAGGGATGCAGAGGATGAGATGGTTGGATGGCATCACTGACTCAATGGACATGATTTTGAATAAGTTCCTGGAGCTGGTGATGGACAGGGAAGCCTGCCATGCTGCAGTCCATGAGATCCCAAAGAGTCAGACATGACTGAGCAACTGAACTGTTTGACTGAACCTGCCAAAAGAATGAAAGGGCAAACTCTAGTCTAACATATTAATAGCTCCACATGCATTTCTTCTTCCAATCATATTCCCCTGTACCTACAGCACTGCTACAGTATAAGAAGAATAGATAAGAAAACCAGATAGAATTTCACCCAAATTTATTACTGAAGATAGTTCCCAGGTGAATAACAGTAGCATCTCTCTTTCATAGGTAGGCAGATGCAACAGTTTAAATACCTCTTTCTGAATAGTTTAAAGACCTCTTTGATTTGAAAGTTTATTAAGTTCTCATTAACTTTTTATTTTGTCCTGTCAGTGAGTGCTAGCTAGTTCATACACTTGAAATAGCAAATGCTAAAAAGGTTCAAAATATCTGATCAGCAAGAGTCCCTTCATCTTTCCCCCAGTCCCAATCAAATCCTCTCTGAAGTCCCAAACTCCATGGTTCCTGGGCAGAGAAATCTCTAAGCAGAGTTATAAATGTCCCAAGAAACTCACTACCTTTAGGTCTGAGGTTTCAGTTTCTTATACCCTATTCATCTTCCTGACTCTGAAAACAAATGAAAAATTCTTGGAGTGAAAGGGAGCTGGACAGTCATATTTTTTTGAATTAGTAACATCAAATTTATCTTTGAAACAAGTTCTCAAATCATGCTAATCAATAATTTAAAAAAAAAAAAGAAGAAGAAGTCTATTTCTAAGTTGTTAAGCAAGAAAAGCAAAGTGCAACCAATGATGTTCTGCTTATGTTGGAATTTCAGTGAAAATGTCACCTCTTATTCCCAAAAGACAAACATGTAAGCAGCACATATCAACCTATCTTCTAGACCCAGAAGTTGCACTATCCTCAAACTCTAGAGTGAGTTGAACACAAATTATTAATTTCATGGTAAAACCAACATGAAGAGATAGTGATAAAAAATAAACTTACCTGTTGTCTCAGGTAAGTCCTTCATGTGTTTTCAGCCATTATTTGTCTCCTGGGCATCCATTAGCCTTCATCAATCCTTGCTACTTTGAAATGAATTAAGATCTGACACATACGAGTTTACTAAAGGAGAAAATTCCAGAGACTGACAAATCATACTCTTAACTGCCTCTTTCCCAAACTTATCCCAAATTCAGCTGCTTCACTGATAGGGTTGGGGTCCCTTTAGACATGGGGATGTCATGGTGTCTCCAGATCCAGGAGATCTTGTTCCAACCCAACCATTGTGTAACCATGAGTAAGCCCTTCACTCTCATTCTCCCTCATTCTCCTCATCTGACAATCTTTAGTTGGTGGGTCTAGAATTATAGAGTCACTTTGTGTAAAGTTTCATATAAACCAAGAGGATCTACCTTAATGCTTTCCCATCAAACTCTCAAATTTAACTGCAACTCTTTCTATCTTCCTTCCTTTCTCCCCATGAGAGTGAGCAGCTTTCCTCAAACCTAAGATCGACTGTTTGACCTATGCTTGGGATTCACGGTCCCCATTTTCTAGGAAATGGTTCTTAATCATGAGTGCACATTAAATCACTTTGTAAACTTTTATTCTTTTTTTTAATATCTACCAACCTCATTTCAGAAGGAAGGTTTGGAGGATAAAGATAGTGGCTGAGGCATCAGCATTTTTTTCAAAGTTCTTAAGGCAATTTAAATGCATAACCATAGTTGAGAAACTCTGATCTAGAAAAGATTATGTGATCCATAACTGTTCTGTGGGTGCTGATTCCTTCCTACTAGGTATTTAGACACAATTAAGTCTTCCAGTATGAAAATTCCTCTTTCAACTCTCCCCATCCCCAGCTATCTCCCAACTCTCTTCTCATGATATGACTGCTTTTACTTGTTGAATTTGATTTACTAAAAAAAAAAAAAAAAAAAATTAAAGAACCTTTGCATGAGGAATATCGGACTTTTAAATTCTGTCTTTATCTGATTTTTAGTATCAGGATTGTTCTGGTCTATAGAATGAGATGTGAGATATTCTTGTCTCTTCCACTTTCTGCAGGAGTTTTGTAGAATTGGTATTATTTCTTCTTCAAGTGTTTGACAGAACTGACTGATGAAACTGGATGGCTGGGAGTTTTCTTGGGAAAATGAAAAGGTTAGTTGCTCAGTTGTGTCCAACTGTATGAAACCTCATGGACTGTAGCCCACTAGATTCCCCTGTCTACGGAATTCTCCAGGTGAGAATATTGGAGTGGGTAGCCATGCTCTTCTGCAGGGCTTCTTCCCAGCCCAGGGATTGAACTCAGATCTCCTGCATTGCAGGTAGATTCTTTACCATAGATATAAGGCTATAGGTTACCTAATTCTTCTTGAGAAATCCTTAGTAGTTGGTGTCTTTTATGGAATTTTGCCAGTTAAGTTGGTTAATTTGGTTTCATAAAGTAATTTATAATATTGCCCCATTATCCTCTTGATACCTGTAGAAATCACATTCTCAGTACTGATATTGGTAATTATTACCTTTACTCTATTTGTTCAGATTTAAAAAATCTAAAGATTTACTGATTTTATTAAATTTCTCAAACAACTTTGTTTTGGTTTCTTTTTTTTTTTCTGTTTTCTAGCTCACTGATTTCTAGTCTGATCTATATTGTTTCATTTATTCTGCTTACTGACATTTCCTCATCTTTTTCTAGTTTCTTAAGCTGGAACCTGTGGAGAAGGCAATGGCAACCCACTCCAGCACTCTTGCCTGGAAAACCCCCTGGGCAGAGGAGCCTGGTAGGCTGCAGTCCATGGGGTCACTACGAGTCAGACATGACTGAGCGACTTCACTTTCACTTTTCACTTTCCTGCATTGGAGAAGGAAATGGCAACCCACTCCAATGTTCTTGCCTGGAGAATCCCAGGGACGGAGGAGCCTTGTGGGCTGCCGTCTATGGGGTCGCACAGAGTCGGACACGACTGAAGCGACTTAGCAGCAGCAGCAAGCTGGAACCTGAGGCCATTGGTTTAAGATCTTCTTTTCTAACATATATATTTGGTGCTATGCATTTCCCTCAAAATGCTGCTTTGATCACCATCTCATAAATATTAATATATTGTGTTTTCATTTCATCCAGTTCTAAATACTTTCAAATTTCAATTTTTATTTATTTTTTGACAAACAGGTCATTTAGAAATGTGTTGTTATTTATTTTCCAAATATTTGAGGATTTTAACATCTTTATCTGTTATTTATTTCTGATTTTCTTCCACTGTTGTTAAATAACATATATTCTATATGATCTGAATTGTTCTACATTTATAGAGTTTATTTTTGTGATCCAGAATGTGTTTATATTGAAAACATCCAATGTACACTTTTTTAAAGGTGTACTCTATTGTTGGATGGCATTGCTCTATAAATGTCAACCAGGTAAAGTTGGTTTACAGTGTTGTTCAACAGGGATTGAACCTGGGTCTCCTGCATTGCAGGCAGAGTCTTTACTGTCTGAGCCATCAGGGAAGCCAGTCTTCACTGGAACCTAATTTTAAGCAGAATTTTTTAAAATTTATGTAATGTACTTTTAATTGAAGTATGGTTGATTTACAATGTATTAGTTTCTGCTATATAGCAAAGTGATTTAGTTTATATACATATATTTTCATTTTTGTATATTATAGGATATTGAACATAATTTCCATTCTCTACAATAGGAACTTATTGTTTATTCCTTAAAAATATTGTGTGAGTGAAGGTCACTCAGTCGTGTCTGACTCTTTGCAACTGCATGGACTATACAGTTCATGCAATTCTCTAGGCCAGAATACTGGAGTGGGTAGCCTTGCCCTTCTCCAGGGGATCTTCTCAACACAGGTATAGAAATCAGGTCTCCCACATTGCAGGTGGATTCTTTACCAGCTGAGCCACAAGGGAAGCTCAAGACTACTGGAGTGGGTAACCTATCCCTTCTCCAGTAGATCTTCCTGACCCATGAATCAAACCGGGATCTCCTGCATTACAGGCAGATTCTTTACCAACTGAACTATCAGGGAAGCCCTTAATAATATTTGCATCTGCTAATCCCAAACTCCCAATCCATCATCCCCTCCTTTGGCCCAGCAATCCCACTCCTTGACATATATTCAGGCAAAACTATAATTTGAAAAGATACATGCACCCCTATGTTCCCAACAGCACTATAGCCAAGACAGGGAAGCGACCAAAATGTCTACCAACTGATGAATGGATAAAGACGTTGTGGTACATAAACACAATGAAATACTATTCAGCCATTAAAAGGAATGAAATAATGCCATTTGCAGCTACATGGATGGACCTAGAGACCATCATACAAGATGGAGTAAATCAGAAATGTTAAGGCAAATGCTACATGGAAACACTTACATGCGGAATCTAAGTAGTCACTGTAAACACCTACTTTTTTTTTCCACTGCCATTAAGCTTCGTAAATTCATCTCCAAATTATCCCTTGGATGTAATTATTTCTCCCCATTATCACTGAATTCTCTGTAGTTTTAAACCACCCACTTCACCTCCTGATTTGCTATACCAGTGATCACCAATGGGTTTTCCTCTTTTCACGTGTCTGAACCATGTCCTATTCTATTCATCTGATTACCAAAGAAATTGTTATAAAAGCACAACCACATCATATAATTTCTTCCACCTTTAAGACCTCATAATGCTTCTGCTTATTTAAAGTTACCATAAAAGCATGAGGAGAGGGGGGCGGTCCTAAGATGGTGGAGGAATAGGACGGGGAGACCACTTTCTCCCCCACAAATTCATCAAAAGAACATTTCAACGCTAAGTAAATTTTACAAAACAACTCTGCATGCTGGCAGAGGACATCAGGCACCCAGAAAAGCAGACCGTTGTCTTCAAAAACAGGTAGGAAAAATATAAAAGACGAAAAAAGAGACAAAGGAGGTAGGGAGGGAGCTCCGTTCCGGGAAGGGAGTCCTGGCCCAGGAAGGGAGTCTTAAAAAGAGAGAAGTTTCCAAACACCAGGAAACACTCTCACTGCCGAATCTGTGGCAAGCCTTGGAAGCACAGAGGGCAACATAACAGAGAAGAAGAATAAGTAAGTAATTAAAACCAACAGACTAGGAGCCCAACGGTAACTCCCCCAGCGGAGAANTCCTGGCCCAGGAAGGGAGTCTTAAAAAGAGAGAAGTTTCCAAACACCAGGAAACACTCTCACTGCCGAATCTGTGGCAAGCCTTGGAAGCACAGAGGGCAACATAACAGAGAAGAAGAATAAGTAAGTAATTAAAACCAACAGACTAGGAGCCCAACGGTAACTCCCCCAGCGGAGAAGCAGTGCAGACACCTGCATCCACCACTAGCAAGTAGGGGCTGGGCAGGGAGGTGCGGGCTGCAGTGCTTTTTTAGAATCGGCCAGAATGCCACAAGTGTAACCAGAGCAAACTAACTTGGGCTAGCTTCCAGACTGTGGGATAGCTACCACGCGAAAAACTCTAACATAAGACACTGCCAGGACCACGCACAGAACAAAGGATAGAACAGAAAGAGGCTGCAGTGCTTTTTTAGAATCGGCCAGAATGCCACAAGTGTAACCAGAGCAAACTAACTTGGGCTAGCTTCCAGACTGTGGGATAGCTACCACGCGAAAAACTCTAACATAAGACACTGCCAGGACCACGCACAGAACAAAGGATAGAACAGAAAGAGCCGGCTGCAGACCATCCCCCTCCGGTGACAGGCAGCCAGAGCCGTAAGGGCTGGAAGGGGGCAATCGCAGCCCCGGAGAGACTTTACCTACCAAACTGCAAGCAGGCTTCTTTGCTAAGACTTCTTGGGGTCCTGGACAGCCACCATCTGCCTCACAAGGAGTGCCAGCGGTACACCCAGAAAACTGAGCAACAGGGATGGGAAAGGCGATAAGTCGCAGTGACTGCGCTCGCCAAACACTTGAGCTACTCAGTCCTGGGAAGGGCACAAAATGCAGGCCCAACCGAATCTGTGCCTCTGAGGACTACCTGAGAGCTGAGCCTGAGTGGCTTAGACCAGGGAGGGGCATGCAGCCTAGGACCCGCTTCAGACGGTTCCCAGCGGAGCAATGTAGAGCCTGAGTGGTGTGTGCCGTGTGCAGGGGCATGCCCAGCATGGCTGAGACACTGCAAGCACAAGCCAGTGTTACTTGTTTGCAGCATCCCTCCCTCCCCACAGCATGACTGAACAAGTGAGCCTAAAAAAAAAAAAAGTGTCCACCACTGCCCCCCTTGTGTCAGGGCAGAAATCAAACACTGAAGAGAACAGCAAACAGAAGAAGCTAAACAGGGGGAACCGCCTTGGAAGTGACCCCACACTGCCCACAACACCAGAGAAAGTCACAGAAATATCTTTACTATTTTTACGACCATTCTCTCTTTCTCTTTTTTTGTTGTTGATGTTGTTTGATTGTTTTTTCTTCTTTTCTTTTTCTTCTCCTTTTTTTTAAATTTTAAAAATTTAAGTCCTCTATTTCTCCTTTAATTTTAATTTTTATAATCTACTATTACTTTTCAAAAAAAAAGACCCTGTTTTTAAAGCAAACACCGTATATATGTATTTTTTGTGGTTGTTGTTGTTGTTTAATATTTCTCGTGACTTTGTTTTTTTTCTTCTTCTTTTCTTTAATATTGTATTTTTGAAAATCCAACCTCTACTCTAGAATTTTAATCTTTGCTTTTTGGCATTTGTTGTCAATTTTGTACATTTAAAAACCCAATCTTCAGTACCCAATTTTACTGAGAGCAAGATTACTGGCTTGACCACTCTCTCCTCCTTTGGACTCTCCTTTTTCTCCACCAGGTTGTCTCTGCCTCCTCCCTCCCCTTTCTCTTCTCTACCCAACTCTGTGAATCTCTGTGTGTTCCAGACGGTGGAGAACACTTAGGGAACTGGTTACTGGCAGGATCTGTCTCTCTCCTTTTCATTTCCCTCTTTTATCTTCCTGGCCACCTCTGTCTACTTCTTCCCTCTCCTCTTCCCTGTATAACTCCGTGAACATCTCTGAGAAGTCAAGACTGTGGAGCGCACATAAGGAAGTGATTACTGGCTAGCTTATTCTCTCCTCTTTTGATCTCACCTCATCTCATTGGAGAAGGAAATGGCAACCCACTCCAGTATTACTGCCTGGGAAATCCCATGGACAGAGGAACCTGGTGGGCTACAGCCCATGGGGTTGCAAAGAGTCAGACATGACTGAGCGACTTCACTTTCACTTTTCACTTTCATCTCATTCCAGTCACCTCTAACTACCCCCTCCCTCTTCTCTTCTCCATGTAACTCAGATAACCTCTCTGGGTATCCCTCAGTGTGGAGAAACTTTTCATCTTTAACCTAGATGTTTTATCATCAGTGCTGTATAAATGGAGAAGTCTTGAGGCTACTGTAAAAATAAAACTGAAAACCAGAAGCAGGAGGCATAAGTCCAAATCCTGAGAACATCAGAGAACTCCTGAATCCAGGGAACATTAATTGATAGGAGCTCATCAAACACCTCCATACCTATAGTGAAACCAAGCACCACCCAAGGGCCAACAAGTTCCAGAGCAAGATATACCATGCAAATTCTCCAGCAACACAGGAACACACCCCTGAGCTTCAATATACAGGCAGCTCAAAGTTACTCCAAAACCA
>SJYX01022419.1:15007-26419 GCA_006410675.1 Oreotragus oreotragus
GTATGTCTTCTTTGGAGAAATGTCTATTTAGTTCTTTGGCCCATTTTTTGATTGGGTCGTTTATTTTTCTGGAATTGAGCTGTATAAGTTGCTTGTATATTTTTGAGATTAGTTGTTTGTCAGTTGCTTCATTTGCTATTATTTTCTCCCATTCAGAAGGCTGTCTTTTCACCTTGCTTATAGTTTCCTTTGTTGTGCAGAAGCTTTTAATTTTAATTAGATCCCATTTGTTTATTTTTGCTTTTATTTCCAGTATTCTGAGAGGTGGATATCATAGAGGATCCTGCTGTGATTTATGTCGGAGAGTGTTTTGCCTATGTTCTCCTCGAGGAGTTTTATAGTTTCTGGTCTTACGTTTAGATCTTTAATCCATTTTGATTTTTGTGTATGGTGTTAGAAAGTGTTCTAGTTTCATTCTTTTACAAGTGGTTGACTAGTTTTCCCAGCACCACTTGTTAAAGAGATTGTCTTTAATACATTGTACACTCTTGCCTCCTTTGTCGAAGATATAACCAGGTAAATAATTAGACACAAAAATGTTAAGTACAATTCTCACTTGAGACTGAAAATATTCAATTTAGGCTTTGAAATGAGGGTAAACATAGCAAAAATGGAACAAGTAAAAGTTACCAGAATTAAAATATAGAAGAAACTTTTAAGAGTCGTCAATAATATTGAAAGTGATTTTTTCTTAAAATGAACAGTTAAGATAATAAATCAGACTAATGGAAATCAGTAAGTAATTAACTATAAGTAGGCCACGTTTCTCTGATGCTTCTCTTGTGGCACAGTAGTAAGGAATCCACCTGCCAATACAGGAAAAGTGGGTTCAATCCCTGAGTTGGGAAGATTCCCAGGAGAAGGAAATGACAGTCCTCTCTAGTACTGTTGCCTGAGAAACTCCATGAACAGGGGAGCCTGGTGGGCTACAGTCCATGGGGTCACAAAGAATTGGACAAGATTTAGTGACTAAACTACAAAGAGGTCACATTTCTCCAAGGGTCCAACAAGAACTAGTAAAAGATGATACAGTAACTAAAAATGACAAGGCAAGGATGAGAAAATTCATTTCTGAACTTCATTTCTTAATTCTGAAGTACACTATAATAAAACACTATTTTTGAGCTTGTTTGAGCCAAAATAAACTCAGGATAATCATTTGAAAGAAGCACCCTACATAAAATACACCTTAAGTAAAATTATAGATCTCCTGGAGAAAATACAAAGTAACTACCATATATATATATGTGTGTGTGTGTTTGTGTGTATACATATACACATACATATAAAATAATAGCCAACATTTTTGAGCACTTTAAAGTTTCAGACACTGTTAAAAGTGTTTTACATGTAATTGTAAAATAATAAACACAAGAAACTGCTAAACTGAACAACCGTCTTCCTCATTTTTCAGACTGAGTTATGTGAGACACAGACAGGCTAAGAAATTTTCAGGTTTTGAAGGAAGAGCTTCAGCAATAATTACATCTATATACTCATTTTCAGCAGCAATAATCATATAAAAGCTAAAAGCAGTGCCAGTATTACCTACTTACTAAAGCTACAAGATATAACTATTACAACTGGTAAGACCTCACTTCCATTTGGCTTTAAAAGGATTTGAGTAATCTGCTTTTTATTTTATTTTATTTTCAGAATAATATTATAAAGATTCTTTGAATAAATATCCATTGATATTGGGAAAGATGATTGAAAAAGATATTTAATGGTATGGGAGAAGGTCAGTTTTCATTCCAATCTCAAAGAAAGGCAATGCCAAACAATATTCAGACTACAGGACAACTGCACTTATCTCACATGCTAGCAAAGAAATGCTCAAAATTCTCCAAGCCAGTCTTCAACAGTATGTGAACTGTGAACTTCTACATGTTCAAGCTGGATTTAGAAAAGGCAGAGGAACCAGCGATCAAATTGCCAACATCCATTGGATTAGAGAAAAAGCAACACAATACCAGAAAAACATCTACAGCTGCTTTATTAATTACTCTTCCAAATCCTTTGACTCTGTAGATCATAATAAACTGTGGAAAATTCTTCAGGAGATAGGAATACTAGACTACCTTAGCTGCCTCCTGAGAAATCTGTATGCAGGTCAAGAAATAACAGTTAGAATTGGACATGGAACAATGAACTGGTTCTAAATTGGTAAAGTAGTCCGTCAAGGCTATATATTGTCACCCTGCTTATTTAACTTCTATAGAGAAAACATCATGCAAAATGGTGGGGTGGATGAAGCACAAGCTGGAATCAAGATTGCCAGGAGAAATATCAATAACCTCAGATATGCAATGACACAACCCTTATCACAGAAAGTGAAGAGGAACTGAAGAGCCTCGCGATGAAGGTGAAAGAGGAGAGTGAAAACGTTGGGTAAAACTCAAAATTCAAAAAACTAAGATCAAGAGAACACTACACATAGAAATCACCCAATGGTCATCACTGAAATCAGAATATATTATAATGTGAATATACTCTTTGCAGCCAAAGGTGGAGAAGCTCTATACAGTCAACAAAAACAAGACCAGGAGCCGACTGTGGCTCAGACCATGAACTCCTTATTGCCAAATTCAGACTCAAATTGAAGAAAATAGGGAAAACCACTAGACCGTTCAAATCCCTTATGATTATACAGTGGAAGCAAGAAATAGATTTAAGGGACTAGATCTGATAGACAGAGTGCCTGATGAACTATGGACAGAGGTTTGGGACACTGTACAGGAGACAGAGATCAAGACCATCCCCAAGAAAAAGAAATGCAAAAAAGTAAAATCGTTGTCAGAGGAGGCCTTACAAATAGCTATGAAAAGAAGGGATGCAAAAAACAAAGGAGAAAAGGAAAGATAAATCCATTTGAATGCAGAGTTCCAAAGAATAGCAAGGAGAGATAAGAAAGCCTTCCTCAGTGATCAAAGCAAAGAAATAGAGGGAAACAATAGAATGGGAAAGACTAGAGATCGCCTCAAAAAAATTAAAGATAAAAAAGGAATATTTTATGCAAAGATGGGCTCAATAAAGGAAAGAAACAGTATGGACCTAACAGAAGAAGATTATATTAAGAACAGCTGACAAGAATACACAGAACTATACAAAAAAGATCTTCATGACCCCGATAACCTCGATGGTGTGATCACTCACTTAGAGCCAGACATTCTGGAAAATAAAGTCCAGTGGCCCTTAGGAAACATCACTATGAACAGAGCTAGTCGAGGTGATGAAATTTCTGTTGAGCTACTTCAAATCCTAAAAGATAATGTTGTTAAAGTGCTGCACTCAACAGGCCAGGGAATTTGGAAAACTCAAGCGGTCACAGGACTGGAAAGTCAGTTTTCATTCCAATCCCAATGAAGGTCAATGCTAAAGACTGTTCAAACTATGGTACAATTGCACTCATCTCACACATTAGCAGAGTAATGCTCAAAATCCTCCAAGCCAGGCTTCAACAGGCAAACCTCCAGATGTTGACACTGGATTTAGAAAAGGCAGAGGAACCAGAGATCAAATTGCCACTATCAAAAGCAAGAGATTTGCAGAAAAACATCTACTTATGCTTTATTGATTATGCCAAAGACTGTGTAGATCACAAAAAACGGTGGAAAATTGTCCAAGAGAGGGGAATACTAGACCATCTTACCTGCCTCCTGAGAAATCCACATGCAGGTCAAGAAGCAACAGTTAAAACTGGACATGGAACAACAGACTGGTCCCAAAATGGGAAAGTAGTATGTCAAGGCTGTATATTGTCACTGTGCTTATTTATAGTCTATGCAGAGTACATCATGTGAAATGCCGGGCTGGATGAAGCATAAGCGGGAATCAAGATTGCGAGGAGAAATATAAATAACTTCAGATACATAGATGACACCACTCTTATGGCAGAAAGTGAAGAGGAACTAAAGAACCTCTTGATAAAAGTGAAAGTGGAGAGTGAAAAAACTAGCTTAAAACTAACACTCAAAAAAACAGATCATGACATTCAGTCCCATCACTCCATTGCAAATAAATGGAGAAATAAGGGAAATAGTGAGATTTTATTTTCTTAGGCTCCAAAATCACTGCATATGATGACTGAAGCCATGGAATTAAAAGATGCTTGCTCCTTGGAAGAAAAGATATGAGAAACCTAGACAGCATATCAAAAAGCAGAGACATTACATTGCCAACAAAGGTCCATCTATTCAATGCTATGGTTTTTCCAGTAGTTATATATGGATGTGAGAGTTGGACTATAAAGAAAGCTAAGCACCGAAGAATTGTGGTGTTGGAGAAGACTCTTGAAAGTTGCTTGGACTGCAGGGAGATCAAACCAGTCAATCATAAAGGAAATCTGTCCTGAATATTTATTGGAAGGACTGATGCTAAAGCTGAAACCCCAATACTTTGGCCACCTGATGTGAAGAAATGACTCATTGAAAAGACCCTGATGCTGGGAAATATTGAAGGCAGAGAAGAAGAGGATGACAGAGGATGAGATGGCTGGATGGCATCACCGGCTTGATGGACATGAGTTTGAGCAAACTCCTGGAGTTGGTGATGGACAGGGAAGCCTGGCGTGCTGCAGTCCATGGGGTCACAAAGAGTAGGACTCAACTGAGCGACTGAACTGAATTGAAAATTGCCATTTTAGTGATCTGTTTGGGTGTGTGTAACAGGGGTAGAAGAAATGACCATGTTAAATTCACCTTATTTATCTAGATTTAGAATCATTTAAAAATATTTTAATTATATTGATCATTTTTTGAGAGACTATGTCAGGTACCATATTAGGAACTTTGTAAATATTAATGATCTTCACAATAGTTCAGAAATGTGTTATTACATTTGACAGTATTAAAACTGAGTTCAGAGAGGTTATATAAGCTGCTTAGGTCTCACAGGACTAATAAATGGTTAGACTGAGATTGGAATTCAAGAGAAGCTGGATACAAAACCCAAGAGCTTTACTCTAGATTCCTGAGAAATAACATACAACTAAAGATGGCTCAATAAAGGACAGAAATGGTATGGACCTAACAGAAACAGAAGATATTAAAAAGAGGTCGCAAGAATACACAGAAGATCTGTACAAAAAAGACCTTCATGACCCAGATAATCATGATGGTGTGATCACTCATCTAGAGCCAGACATCCATCTACATCCAGAGAGGGTTTGGACCACTGGGCACCTCAGCTGCTGCTGTTTGAGACCCAGGAAACTAACTCATGAAACTGGCTCTTCCCTCAGCTTCTAGAGCTTCTAACCTCCAGGCTGCTCTGTGCTAGGCAACCAAGGAGGAATGTCTTCCTTATTTTTCCCTGGCCTTCAACCATAGGGGCCGAGCTCTCTGGAGGATCCCCATGGGGTCCACAGAGGCCTCGAGAGCTGCAGACGCAGGGGTCATGTCTGCAGGGGTATCAGTTGGTGTGGTTCTTGCCACCAGCATCTCTGAGCATCACAGGACCTGGGGATCAAGATGCTCCATTAAGATTTTGAGAGGGTTTCCTGACTTGGTAACATGGGTCGTAGGCACGTTGGCCAGGCTGCACTTTCTCCTCCCAGCTTCTGCTCTGCAGCTGCAGGTCCCTGCTTATTTGCTGGTCTCCACCACCCTTTTCTCTAGGCTGAAAATAATCCTTCATTGGGTTAGTTGTATAATGGGCTTGTCTGAAATGTTAATTTAAAAAGTCATTGGCAGACGATTTCCACCATGAGAGTCTTCGTGAGGGCAACTGTCCAGAGCCTGGGGACTCCTGCAGAGCCCACGTGGAACATGAAGGGGTCCAGTGAAGGAGAGGGCAGGTGGGTTGGAGATGGTGATGCCCCTGAAGGTGAGGATGACAGAGGGGTCATGTTACGAATGCTGCTTCCAGGAGGAAACCAGAAGCAGTGGGTGGTGGCCAGCTTTCCATCCATTCTGTGTGGCAGTGTGACTGCAAGTGTGACTGTAGAGGCAGAGAGGCTCAGAGAGGTTGAGATTCTTGCCCAGGGTCACACAGTAAAGTGGAGACACAGCAAGGCTGGGTAGGCAGATTTCTGCCTCCCGATCTTCAGAGTTCTTTCTACAAAATAGGCCACGGAAGGGTGGGCAACCCAGAGTTCGCTTGATTCAGTCGATTAGATTATGTTTACAGACTGCTCACTGTATGTGAGTTGGCCAAGACAGCTAATAGGGGATGCAGACAAGTCAACAGTCCATTATAACATATGGGTGGTGGGGAGCCCAGGCCAGGCGTCAGGCTGACTCAGAGGAGGGACTCACCTTGGCTGAATGGGGTATCAACCAAGTCTTCTTGGAGGAAGTGAAATTTGGGAGAATAGCATTGAAATATGTATACTATCATGTAAGAAATGAATTGCCAGTCTATGTTCAAACCCAGGGTCACACAGTAAAGTGGAGACACAGCAAGGCTGGGTAGGCAGATTTCTGCCTCCCGATCTTCAAAGTTCTTTCTACAAAATAGGCCACGGAAGGGTGGGCAACCCAGAGTTCGTTTGATTCAGCCAGTTAGATTATGTTTACAGACTGCTCACTGTATGTGAGTTGGCCAAGACAGCTAATAGGGAATGCAGACAAGTCAACAGGCCATTATAACATATGGGTGGTGGGGAGCCCAGGCCAGGTGTCAGGGTGACTCAGAGGAGGGACTCACCTTGGTTGAATGAGGTATCAACCAAGTCTTCTTGGAGGAAGTGAAAAGTAGTTGAAAGAAAACAAAAACAAAAACAAAAAAAACCTAGTATTGGGTTGACCAAAAATTTGTTAGGGTTTTTCCATAGGTGTAATGGAAAAATCCAAATGAACTTTTTGGCCAACCCAATAATTTGATGCCCTGTTGAGACTGTCCCCAAAGAGAATAAACACTAGCAAACAAATAAATAACAGAAGTAAGTGGTAGTCATGGAGTCCTAAGTAGACTCCATCCAGCCCCGGCAAGGCAGGAGTCCCTCCCCAGAAGGGGCTGGGACTCCTGGAGAGCCAGGGGCAGCCAGGGGGCTGCTGCTGGGCAGTGGAGAGCACTGTATGCAGCTTCAGCTGCAGGTCAGGGATCTTTTAGAAAAACTCCTGTTCGTCATAGAAAATGTCACACACACAAGTGGAGACAATAGTGTAACAAGCCCCACGCTTCCATCACCTCTATTCAACAGCTGCCAACCCAGGGCCAGTTCCGCTCCATCTGTATCCTCTCTGCTCCACCATCTATGGATTATTTCAGAGCAAATCCCTGATGTTGGATCATTTCATCCATAAGTATTTTGGCAGACAGCTCTAAAGGATAATGGCTCTGTTTTAAAACCATAATCATAATGTCATTACCACACCTGAAAACATCAGGACTCACTCTAGTCTTCAATTGTCTCAATTTTTCTTTTTTAACAGTTGGTCAGCATCCAAGTAAGAGCCACGCATGGCAGCAAAATCTTTTCAGTTTCTCTTGAGCTGTCTGTTCTCTCTCCCTCTCTCTTTCCCCCTGCAACATCCTTATTTAAGCAGTCTGGTCAGTTACTCTGTGGTTCCCTCTGCCTGGCTCTGGGCGTTGGTGTCTTCAGGGTCCCTTACAGCCTGTTCCTCTGTCCCCTGTATTTCTTGTCATCTGGAACTTCGATCTGGTGACTTCAACCAATTTAGGTTCAATTTTCATAGCACAAGCATTCTCAATGCACAAGATTAAGAGACAGCCTGCTGAGCAATGCGAGGTGTGTGTGAATGCCCGCGCGTGTGAACGCCCATGTGCATCTGGGCTATCCTCTCCTGCCTTTGGCCACCTCCCAGAAGCCACTGTTGTCCCATGGTCACAGGTTCCTTTCAAGGTTACAAAATTGCTTCAAGATTCCTTGTCAAGGAACAAATGCAAGCTGTACCCTTTCTCCCTAGACAGCATATTAAAAATCGGAGACATCACTTTGCTGACAAAGGTCCGTCTAGTCAAGGCTATGGTTTTTCCAGTGGTCATGTATGGATGTGAGAGTTGGACTGTGAAGAAGGCTGAGCACCGAAAAATTGATGCTTTTGAACTGTGGTGTTGGAGAAGACTCTTGAGAGTCCCTTGGACTGCAAGGAGATCCAACCAGTCCATTCTGAAGGAGATCAGTCCTGGGTGTTCTTTGGAAGGAGTGATGCTAAAGCTGAAACTCCAGTACTATGGCCACCTCATGTGAAGAGTTGACTCATTGGAAAAGACTCTGATGCTGGGAGGGATTGGAGGTGGGAGGAGAAGGGGATGACAGAGGATGAGATGGCTGGATGGCATCACCAACTCGATGGATGTGAGTCTGAGTGAACTCCGGGAGTTGGTGATGGACAGGGAGGCCTGGCATGCTGCGATTCATGGGGTCGCAAAGAGTCGGACACGACTGAGCGCGTGAACTGAACTTTCTGGTCAGGGACCCTACAAGGTCTGAGGACCTAGCATTCTCTCCCTGTTCCTTCCTACCTTTTGGGACCAGTTCTCTGCCAAAGTGGAGAAGTTAGACGTGAACCTCTGCTTCTAACCCTGGAGGCCCCTTGGGCTGATGGGCAGACAGAATTGGAAGCTGCAGCGACAGCAACTGCCCGAACGCTCAGCCAGAGGCCCCTGGGGATGCCCTGGAAACAGAGGGGCCAGGGTAGGAAGCGCATGTCTGTTCTCTACCTCTCCTACTGGGAAAAACCACCATCCTAGCTGGAGACGGAGACTGGAGGTGTTAGCTGCAAAGTGGAGAAAGAGGCCTTGTGCTCAGCTTCCAAGGGATGCCTGTCCTAGCAAGAGAAATGCTAGCTCTGGGAGCATCCATCTAGCCAAGGGCATTTCCTGAGCCCTCACTGGTGCTGGGGAGAAAGGGCCACCTTGTGCCCTCACGTGCATGTGGTACTGTAGCCAGTTGATGACCAGTGTCCAAGAACAGGGAGGCGCTCTCAACCCCTCATGTTTGTCCCTCACATCCAATCCCTGGTCAACTATGTCAGCTCAACCCTTAAATCAGGTTTTACTTTTTGGCCGGGCTCGGTACTTGCAGGATCTTAATTCCCAGACCAGGGATTGAATACAGGCCCTCAGCAGTGAAAGCGAGGAGTTCTAACCGCTGGATTGCCAGAGAAGTCCCCCAAACAGATTTTAGACTGGTCCCATCCTCCCCATCAAATCCCCACTGCTTCCCACCAACTCCAAGCCTCTCTTTTCCTCATTCTAATCCCTTCTCACACTGCAGCCAGAGTCATATTTTCATAGCATAAATCCCATCATACTTCTCCACCGAAAATCCTGTAGAGAGTTGAAGAGCACTCCCCTACCCCCCCCCCCAACCCTGCAAACTCATGCCTATCTGGAACTTCAAAATGTGACCTTCCTTAGAAATAAGGTACTTGTAACTAAAATGGGGTTATACTAGGTTAAGTTGGGGCTTAAACCCCGTGACTGGCGTCCTGATGAGAAGAGGGCATGGAGAGACCCCGAGAGAAGAAAGCCACATGAGGGCCGTGGCGGACTGCATTAATGCCTGCAAGCCAGGGAAAGTCAAGGATCACCAGCAGCTCAGAGAAGCTGGGAGGAAGCAGGAAGGGTTCCTCCCTAGAGCCTTCAGAGGGAGCACGGCCCTGCCAACACCTGGGTTTTGGATTTCACCTTCTGGAACTGTGAGAGAATACATTTTTGTAGTTTAAGCTGCCCTAGGAAACCAATCACCCTGTCATAAATGGCATTCAAAATGGGATCGATAGGCCTTCCCTGGTGGCTCAGTGGTAAAGAATACACCCACCAATGCAGAATGTGTGGGCTTGATCCTTGGTCTGGGAGGATCCCACATTCCATGGAAGAAGAAACCAGCGTGTCACAGCTACCAGCCCTCGTGGCGGGAGCCAGGGAGTCACCAGTTACGGAAGCAGAGCCTGTGTTCTGCAACAAGACATGGCACTGCAGGAGAAGCCTGTGCGGCAGTGAAGGCTCAGCACAGCCAAAATAAACAGTTTAAAATGAAATAAGCTTGCACCTAGATTAAAGCCCCAAACCCCCGGCACGCGCCACCAGCTAGGCGGCCCCCGGCCCCATCTGTCCTGCCCCCCGCGCCTGTGCTTCTCTCGTGCCTGCTGTTTCCCGCCCCCCTCGTCTGTCTCTCACATCTCATTCTGTCTGAACTTCCGTCATAGCACCTTTTAACAAGTTGTAATTTTAAACAGACTTCAGTGCTGCCCCCTGAGCAGACTGTGGGCTCCTGGTGGACACGTGTGTCTGTCTTCTTGGTCCCGGACCTCCAGCTTTGTGTACTGTGTCTGGATGTTGTAGGGGCTTCATAAACATCAGATGAAGAAATGAAGCCAACAGGTGCAAGTGACAGTATTTCATGGGATGAGGCTGTATGGAGGGTCAGATCATGGTCAGACATGGCGAGGAGGAGTAGAGGTCTGTGGGTTTGGGGGAGGTGGTCAGAAATGACTCAGACGACCCAGTCCACAGCCCCCAGGGGAGGTGGTGATGAAGGCAGGTCTGTGCCAGTCCTGGGTCTCATCCTAAACTCGGGGAGGTTCATGCCTGTGCTGGCCTTCTCTTCCAGATGGACAGAAGTTGGCTCTGCATGCTCCGAGTTTACGGGAAAGGCCTTTCGGCTCTCTGGGCTGTGATTCATGGGTCCCCAAGAGAGGGCATGATTTACATGAGCCTTGGACCATTTGGGCCAAATGACTGTGGGCAATTACATCACCCGATAGAAGAGATTTACAGCACAGGCCAGACTCCAGGGCCTCTCCAAGTTTACTCCGAGTTTACGGGAAAGGCCTTTCGGCTCTCTGGGCTGTGATTCATGGGTCCCCAAGAGAGGGCATGATTTACATGAGCCTTGGACCATTTGGGCCAAATGACTGTGGGCAATTACATCACCCGATAGAAGAGATTTACAGCACAGGCCAGACTCCAGGGCCTCTCCAAGTTTGCAGATGGTCCACCAAGGTCCTATGAGGGCCTGTGGCTAAATGAGCATCAGACTCAGGCGTCCTCTCTAGTGGGCAGCGTGGGCCTGGAACACGGGGCTCCCTAGGCAGGTATGTCCTCCCCAAGGCCTTTCTTTCCTCTTAAAAAAAAACAAAAAAAAACCACAAAACACATCAGAAACGAAGCAGAGAACCCCTCCAGAGGCTCTCTGCAGGGCTGGCATTTAAAGCACTCAATCAGGCCTAGCTTTTACTTAAAGATAATAAAGGTGGAAGTTCTGTTTCATTTAAAAGTTAAACTTTTAAAAACTGAGAAGACTCTTGAGAGTCCCTTGGACTGCAAGGAGATCCAACCAGTCCATTCTGAAGAAGATCAACCCTGGGATTTATTTGGAAGGAATGATGCTAAAGCTGAAACTCCAGTAGTTTGGCCACCTCATGCGAAGAGTTGACTCATTGGAAAAGACTCTGATGCTGGGAGGGATTGGGGGCAGGAGGAGAAGGGGACGACTGAGGA
>SJYX01022419.1:29508-49093 GCA_006410675.1 Oreotragus oreotragus
GAACATAGAGGTCTTATAGACATATATACCTGTATCCCCAGTCTGAGTGTGGGGGTGAGCATGCAGGAGGATTCAGTGACATTGTTCAGTAGTTTCCTAGGACTAATCAAGTAATTAGTTACTAGTCATATCAGTGTTTGGGGATTATCCTTAGCCTGTGTATGTGTGTGTGTGTGCTCAGATGTGTCTGACTCTTTGTGACCCCAGGGACTGTAGCCCGCCAGGCTCCTCTGTCCATGGGGTTTCCCAGGCAAGAATCCTGGAGTGGGTTGCCATTTCCTACTTCAGGGGATCTTCCCCACCCAGGGATGGAACCCACGTCTCCTGTGTCGCCTGAATTGCAGGCAGATGGATTCTTTATCCACAGCTGTTGAGGAAGCCCTATCTTTAGCCTGCTTGCCCCAAATACATGTACACACTCTGGTGGACCGATGACTTCTGACTGTGTGCTTACATCACTTCTTTCTCACGGCAGTTGCACCTGGGCACAAGCTTTTCCATTTCTCTTCTAACTCTATTGGCCTCCTAGATAATTTGGGGGAATACATTGGCTATTCATAAAAGAGGGATAAAATTTTCCCTTGCCAGGAGTGGACAGGATGGAGGAGAAACAGGTTGGCCTTCTGGAAGAAGGAATCCTGAGCCTCACGGTCTAGCCGTGATGCCGTGATGCCGTGATCTTGTTATGAATGGCCTCTACTCTCTTGGGACAGAGGTAGATTATAAACAACAGCAAACTATCAGAGCCTGCTCTCTCTGGGCCTTAGTGTCTTCATCTGGAAAATGATTTCCAAAGGGTGCAGAATTACCATAGCAAATTTCCAGTGGCTCTTGTTAAAGTCAGACTCCACGTGAGACCAGGTGATTCTGGCTCACAGCTGGACCCAGTGGATTAAAGGTGGCTGAATTTTCATGTTTCATCCTCTTGAGGCTAATTTCCAGTTCAAATCTCTCCACAATCATGTGTTCTGTGTCTTTGGGCAACATACCTCATGTCTCAGAGACTGTTTCTTAACTGGTGACAGTGTCACACTTTGAAAATATTAACTCGTATTTTTCCTTTTCCTTCTTGCCCCTCCCCTCATTGGTTGGTGCATCTTCTCTTTCCCCATATCCCTTCCTGTGACAGCAGAAAGGAGAAGGAAAAGGAGCCCTCTTACTCGCGTTTTAATAGCCTAGACCCTTTGGGGACCAGAAAGGGCTCAGATCGGAGGGGAAATATTTTGGAGGAAACAAAGCATGTGAAAAGAAGCCCTTTTCTACCCTCGTCTCTGCCCAGAAGATGCAGGGAGGAGACTTGGAGGGAAGGAGGCCCAGTGTAGACACAGAGAGATCCTCGGAGGAGCCTGGCTGAGCTGCAGAGAAGCAGCCACACAGATGTGTCTGTGGGAGCTGAGGGCAGAAGAGAGCCTTGTCTGAGGCTGCCGGACTAGGGGGAGAAATGGTTTCCTGAGGGGTTTTGATAAGCAACATACTGACAGCTTCAGTGTCTCCTCAGCCTAAAATGAAAAGCGAGCAGTGGACAATTCTTGGCGGTCATGAGGCCAAAAGTGGCCCCGGGGGTGGGGTGGAGATGACTCTGCTGTGACCTGCAGGGGCAGTTGATGACCACATCCAGACAGCCTTTCTCTTCCCTCCCCCACCAAACCTCAGCATTGCAGTGGCCTTTCTGAACCTCCTGTGTGATCTCTGGAAGGAGGGTGGATTTGAATTAGCTGATGTTACATCACCAGGTTGATCAGACCAGAAGGAATATGTTCACCTAGCTGATGCAAATTTGAGGTGGAAAATAAGGGCCAAAGGGGTCGAAATGAGGTATGGGGTTTTGAAGTGCTGAGAAAAGTCAGTTTGGAATAAAAATGCAAAGAGGGAGGATGGGAGGGAGGATGGGAGAGAGAGGGAGGGGAAGGAGAGAGAGAGATTGAAAAATCAATCCCCCAGCCACCGGCAGCCCAGCTGGTGGGCACCAGATGGGAAAGCGATGATCTACAGATCAGGGCCTGTTAACAAGGCTGATGGCAACCCGAGGAAACCACCTGCAGCCGGCTTTGCAGAAAATCAGCACCCAAGCATGGGGCTTCCAGTAATCCATCGCGGGAACCACCGAGCCATGAGCTTGTTAAACGGTAGCCGCTGGAGACCGGCTCCGCGCACGCTCAGCTGCCAACGGGGCGAATCTCTGCCACTGGAAGGCCAGATGGCACCAGCGGCGGTGGTGGTCTCGTGGTCCCAGCACGCACCGTGGCAGATGCTGGGATTGGCAGCTCTCGGGTCAGCTGAACTCACATCGCTGGCATCTTCTGAGCGTTTGAGAGGCGCATCTGCTCACTCTGTGAGTGCCCTTTCCTTCCTCTCTCTTCCGTTCCTCTGACCGGCCTCTGCCCTTCGGCTCCGATGGAACCCAGTGGGTTCTGCTCACCTCCACCTGCAACCATCAGGCTGAAACTGTTGCATCCAGGAAGGATGGACAGTGGAGCACAGTGGATACAGAGCTCTGGGTCCCCACTCTGGCTCCACCCCTGTCTGTGGGCCTATGGCAAAGTGACTTAAGCCATTTGAAGCCTCAATTCCCTCCTCTGCCAAAGAGGGTATCTCCTTAGAGAAGGAAATGGCAACCCACTCCTGTATTCTTGTCTGGAAAATCCCATGGACAGAAGAGCCTGGCAGGCTGCAGTCCATGGGGCCGCAAAGAGTCAAGACACGACTGAGCACAGTGCCGTCTCACGGAATGGGTACAAGGATTAAATGGGGGCTAATGGCAACAGAGTCCTTAGTTCAGCCCCTGCCACTTTGTATCAGCACCACCTACTTAGTAAGTGTGACTTCAAGAGCACCACCAACCACACTCATGGAGGGGCTTCTATAACGTGGACACAGTAATGGCCCCTGGAGCACCGGACGACCCAGAGCGCCTTGGCGCTTGCTTTCCTGGTGGGACCATAATTCTCCCCGACCTCAGCCATCTTGTCCTTTACGTCTGTTTCCCCGCCTCTCCTGGAACGTGCTGTCTTCCTCTCTCCAGGACAGACCTTGTGAGTGTCCCAGCTGCGCGTGATGGTGGCAGCTGACCCTTCCCAGGCAGAATTGTGTTAGAGATTTCCATTTCCTGAAACCCTGCCCATCGGATATAGCCTGTTTCCAATTACTGTACCTACCAGTAATTAGATGAGAACAAACTGAAAAATGGCTTTCATGGGAGCCACCGGCACTGGATTGGCTTTGAAGCGTTTAACCTTATTATTAATAATAAACGTTTTGGTGATGAACTTTTGACCATGCGCTCATCAAACATCCTTCCTCATAAGTGCCTGTCGCTGGAGAAGGAGTGTGCATGGTGGAAAGGAGCTGCCTGGGAAACTGGAAAGTTGGAGTTCAGATCCTCGGTTTTGCTTGAAAACTCATTTCCTTTCTTTGTGCCTCAGTTTTCTCATCTGTAAAACAAGCGGGTTAGACCCTGTGACCTCTAGGGTTTATTAAACTTGGACACTTGTAGGAAAAAATAAATTAAGGCACTGAAGTCTAGAGTAATTAGTTCAGAGTGGCAGAGACTCATCAGCGCCCTTTGACTTTCAGAATTGCGTGTCCAGGAATCGACCTCTAGATGCTCAGGGAGCCTTTAGGAGGAGATTGTTGAAAAATGACTTCCTGGGTTGACACAATTTTCCTAAGGATGTTATTCATTTTTTTTTTTTTTTTAAATCCAAGGGTACTCTAGATTGGACGGAATCATGTCTTTCTAAGCGGTTCTTGACTTAGATTTTCATTAGTTATCTGTGGAGTATTCAAAATACTCCACACCAGGCCACACTTCCCAACAGTCAGAGTGGAATCTCAGCACTGCATGGGCCTTCCTGAAGTTTCAGCATCGATGTGTGTTCAGTCAATTCTCTTTTCGACCCCGTAGACTGTAGCCCACCAGGCTCCTCTGTCTATGGAATTTTCCAGGCAAGAATACTGGAGTGGGTTTCTGTTTCCTCCTCCAAGAGATCTTCCTGACCCGGGGATCCAACCCATGTCTCCTGCATTGACAGGAGGGTTATTTACCACTGAGTCACCCAGGAAGCCCCTTCAACGTTCATAACTTGTACAAATTGCCTCTGTGATTCTGACATGTGGGTGGGGTTGAGAATCACTGGGCTACCATAGTACATTCCAAACTTTTCATGAATGACTGAGGATTTTGCTAAAATGCGGATATGGATTCAGTAGGCTGTAGTGGGACCTGAGAAGATGCGTGTCTAACAAGCTCCCAGGGGACACTGCCGCTGGTTCCAGGATGACAGGTTGTATAGCGGGACCTAGAAGGTTCAGCTGTCTGGCTCTACCTCTCAGAAGCTACGCGAACACGAGAAACTCAGGTTGCACACGTCCACCTGGAAAACCTCTCTGCCCATCCTCATCAGTAGAATGAGACTGGAAAGTGTGGGTGCTCTTGTCAGGCTAAAAGTCTGACCTCGTCTTCAAATGGGTAGTCTTTAAATACTTGCTCATCATATATTTTTTTTTGTAGGGGTGTCATTGGTATTGGAAAGGAGTTTTTAAAAACTGGGACTTGAATGTTCTGTCTGCTTCAAGGTGAGTGAGCATTCACCACTTTTAGAGCTGGGCAGCATCTGAAGCTCCTTCTGCTTGGGGAATCTCCCACCATGCATCTCACCAGGCAGCCCTACTGCCATCCATGTGGGCTGACATTGCCTGATGTTATCCTGCCCCAGGGAAGGGCCTTGGTCTTAGCTTAGAAAATTGGATACACCTGCTTAAGACTTTGTCTCAAGCAAGGAAGTGCCTCAGAGGTGCAAAAGCAGTTAGAGCTGACCAAGGCACCAAGTGTATCGAGATCTGGGGATGGTCGCGACCACCATGGTGGCCCATGTCCAGCATTGGTGGCAGCTGTTCTTAGACAGTTTCTGCCTAGACTCTGACGATCCAGTTCTGCTTGGTTCTAGGCATCCTACTTATTTTGTGAGTTACCAAATACCCCTCCAATACATGTAATTTTGTCCTAAATAAGCTTCATGTCTGACTCTTTGTGACCCCATGAACCACAGCATGCCAGGCCTCCCTGTCCATCACCAACTCCTGGAGCTTATTCACACTCATGTCCATTGAGTCAGTGATGCCATCCAACCATCTCATCCTCTGTCATCCCCTTCTTCTCCTGCCTTCAATCTTTCCCAGAATCAGAGTCTTTTCAAAAGAGTCATGTCTACTGGTGAAATTAAGAGTCCCAGATGGTACCTGGCATTGTTGCTAGATTCAACAGGATAATCTATATAGACAGCTTAGAGTCCCACCCAATGCATAGGAAACAACCAATCAATGTTAGTTATGCCGAGGAAGAGGAAGAGGAAGGTGTGGGGGAGGAGGAGGAGAAATCAGGAAGGATGCTGAGAGGGACAACATTGAGGGGACTTGCTTCCAAAAGAGAGGTTGAGAGGACCCATCGAAGGACACGCCATGAAAATTCAGACCTGAGAAATGAAAGGAAGCCAACCAAGTGAAGAGCCTTTGAACAGAGGCAATAGCCTGTGTACAAGCCCTGAGGAAGTAATGAGACTCAGATATTCCAGAATCTGTTGGAAGGTCAGTGAGGTGGGGGTGTCATGACTGAGGCCACACATGAGTTGCAGCATGGAGTAAGGGGTTTTCTGAGTCATCATGGGTTTCCTGAGTCATAATGATGATTAGCATTGCATGTTTAATCCTCAGAGCATTGGCAAAGCATTGTCCACCTCTGCCCTCTCCTCCTGGCCATGGATTCCCTCTGGTTGACATCTAAACCTGGCCTACCCTATTTACGTGTGACAGATTTCAGGTAGAGTCTTGGGAGTTGGGAGGGGTGGGCCTTCTGCACAAGGGCCTGAAGTTGATCTTGGGGGTGGAGCGTCCACCTCCTTGGACGAGTCGCCCTTTGTGCAGGCTCTAAAGTTTTCTATGTTCACCCATCTGGCTGTGGAAGTTTTGCTTCAGAAGAGAGCTCTGTTAGTAAATTGGGGTTAGGCCGGACTTCCCTGATGGTCCAGTGGCTAAGACTCTTTGCTCCCAAGCCAGGGGCCCTGGGTTCGATCCCTGGTCAGGGAACTAGATCCCACATGCCACAGCTAAGACCCACAATGGGAGATAAGCTATGCTGTGGTAACAAACACGGTCTAAATCCCAGTGGCTTCACACAGCAGGCGTGGGTCCAGCAACACTCAGGGCAGCTGTCCTTCGGGCCATAACTCAGTGATTCTGGCTGCTTTGATAAGATGCCATCAGCTCTTCATGAAGCTTCTTGGTCCCTGGGGTGAAAGATGAGAGAGATGGAGGGTAGCTCTGCAATGCTGGTCACAGCTCGTTGGACAGGACTGGTCATATGGCTGCACTATCTGTTGGTGGCTGGGAAATACAGGGTGAGACATGGCATGTTTGAGGAACGTGATTGTTTGTGCCACAACCTCTGATCTAATCTAGTTGAGTTTCTTCCTTAAGAGAAACTGGCATGAGAACACTTTCTATTGCTACATCTTGATTAAACCTCACCACAACCATATGAGATGAAAAACAAATATAAATTATAATTTGAAGAGATACAGGCTTGGAGGATATATTATCAAGGACTCATGTTTGCACATGTTAAGAATCCAGTTTCATTTGGTGTGAGGCAAACAGAGAGGACTTTATTCATGTACGTAGAAATTCCAAGGCTTCAGGTACAGCTGGATCCAGGGTCGTCATGACGTCATCAGGGCTCCAGTTCATAGTCTTGGCTCTACTGTCTTCTGTGTTGGAGGGCTTTCTTGGTGTGACAGCCCCAGCAACTTCAGGTTTATGACTTCTTTGTTTCAAATATAGTAAAAAGGGAGATTTCCTTCTCAGAGGTCCCAGTTCCAAATCCCAGAATTGAATCTCCTTGGTCTAACTTGGGTCATGGGTCATGCTGATTAAGTGATCCATGTGACTGAGGGGTTGGAATATACTGACTGATCTCTTGGGCTACAGTGCCCACCTCTGGAGCTAGGGATGCGGTAGTCAGATACCTTCTCCATAGAGGAAAATTGTGGTTCTATTACCTGGAGCAAAAGAAAGAGACCATGTATAGATCAACCAAGAGATCAAGAAAGCGGCGCCTGCTTCAGTACATTTCAGTAATGGGCATAGTCTCTTTTATGGTTCTGAACTGGTGGTGAGAGGATTGGAACTAGGTTCTACTTGACCCCAGCACCTCTGTTTTTCCCCTTGTGGTCTGAGTACTGGGTGAACACTTCCACCGTAGGCCCTCCTGGTGCACAGTCAACCTTCAGAGACGGGGAAATTCCTCCCTCTCAGCCCATTGCACTTGGGCAGGGTGCTCCTATGGAGTGAGATGGACCTTCTTCCTCTGCAGGGGAACCAAATGTTCCCTTCCACAGGGTGGATCCCAGGGTGATCCTGGCTCTAGCCATGGCATGTAAGGAAGGATCCCGTTTGAAGGATTTGGGGCAGAGAATGTGGGGAGCGGAGGTCAAGGACGTGGGAATCCTTAAGGCCTTGAAATTTACAGCAGGTCAGTGTCTCCTTACTGTCCCTGGGGTAGGAGGCTCAGGGACTGGCCTGAAGTTCAGACTGTGGACAGGGAGGCTGCTCCAGGCAGGGAGGGGTGGGCACAGATGTAGGTGGTCCCTCTAACGCACACACCTGACTTTACTAACATCGTAGCTGACTTTGCTTCCTGTGGCTTTGTCTGTGTTCATGGGGGTGCATGTGTCCTCTTCCCAGATTAAAATCCCTTGAGGGCAGGGAGTGTGGTTTCTACTGCTCCAAGCCTTTTGGAGAGCTTTAGAGATGCCATTTCTGAAAGTAAACAGAAGCTTGAGCAGACAGGCTTGAAGGATGGGAAATGTAGGTGTGGCGTCCACGTGCTGTCTTTCCCAAGACTGTGTGTGTGTGTGTGTGTGTGTGTGTGTGACGGTATGTGTCTCCACATGTACCTTATGTGTATACATGTATTTGTGAGTATTTGGGTGTATGTGTACCACTGTATATGTATGTATATGTATGTGTGTATGTATAACTGTTGTGTATGTGTGTGCTTGTGTGTATATGTATTTGTGACTCTCAGTGCGTGCATATGTATGTGTGTGCTTGTATCTCTGTGTATGTTGTGTATGTGTGTGCACGGGTGAATACATATGTGTATCTCTGTGCATGCATGTATGTATATATGTGCATGTGTATATCTATCTGTGTATATCTGTCACTGTTATGTGTGTATGTGTATGTGTGTGTGTGTGCTTGTGTGTAGAACATAAAGTTTTCCCCTGAATGGTGATCTTGCTGAATAAAAATGTGAAAGATGTCTGCCTTTTTACCAAGATTGATAATACTCTTGCTTTTCCTTTCCAAAAGGAAAGAGAAAAATATGGCCAGTGATGTTTCCCTGATTGTTCATAGCTGACGGCCTTGTCAGCCGGAGTTGCCTCAGGCCCACAGACTCTGCAGGGGCCAGAGCTACTCTGAGATGACAGGGGAAGGGTGGAGTACTCAATGGTTATTAGCTGGGAGTTCGGGCCGACTGTCTCTGCTCCTGCTGCCTCCTCTTCCGTTACTGCAAGAACACATTATTCTCACCTTTCCAACTACCAAGCCCTTCTCTTTCTACCTCCTGCCAGGAGGCTTTTCCTCCTCCACTTCCTTTTTATACAATTTTGATTAAGATGGAAAAAAATAGGAAAAAAACCCAACAGTGACCTACTCTGGAATTTGACCAAGTATGGATTTTTCTTTTTCTTTTTCTCTTAATGATGTCAGTTTCCTTCTTTGCAAAAAGAAGGGTTTTTTTTGTGATCTCATTGATGCTTTCCGGCTTTCATAGTCTCCTTCCCTGACTCACCAACCCCAGTGTGTTCTGGAACCCAGAAAAGCGATGTGTCAGTACCTAAAGTCAGTACGTACAGCAGCTCCCAGTGTTGATCCTCTGCATTCTTCCTCAATTAGGGAACAGCAGGACAGAAGCAGGCTTATGGGTCTGGGGGTGTCTGTGAAGGCTGGCATGATGCATGGAAGGAGTCCCATGAAACTGTGGTCCTCCTGGGAATCAGCAGGGAGCCCCAGAGGGTCTGGGGGTCAGCTTCAAAATGTGCATTTCTTTCTTTCATTCTTTTTAAAAAATATTTATTTATTGGCTGCGCTGGGTCTTAGCTGTGGCACGTGTGAGCCTTGGCCTTTGCTGTGGCATGCGGCATCTCTGGTTGCAGCGCGTGAGCGCTTCAGTTCAGTCACTAAGTCGTGTCCATCTCCTAGTGACCCCATGGGCTGCAGCCCGCCAGGCTTCCCCGTCCATCTCCAACTCCTGGAACTTGCTCAGACTCATGTCCATTGAGTGGGTGATGGCATCCAACCATCTCATCCTCTGTTGTCTCTTTCTCCTCCCGCCTTCAATCTTTCCCAGCATCAGGGTCTTTTCCAGTGAGTCAGTTCTTTTCATCAGGTGGCCAAAGGATTGGAGTTTCAGCTTCGACATCAGTCCTTCCACTGAATACTCAAGACTGATTTCTGCTGGATTGACTGGTTTGATCTCCTTGCACTCCAAGGGACTCTCAAGAGTCTTCTCCAACACCACACTTCAAAAGCATCAATTTTCTGGCACTCAGCTTTCTTTATAGTCCAACTCTCACAACCATACATGACTACTGGAAAAACCATAGCTTTGACTAGATGGACCTTTGTTGGCAAAGTCATGTCTCTGCTTTTTAATATGCTCTCTAGGTTGGTCACAGCTTTTCTTCCAAGGAGCAAGTGTCTTTTAATTTCATGGCTGCAGTCACCATCTGCAGTGACTCTGGAGTCCAAAATCTTAACGTGAACTCTTAGCTCTTAACATTTAATGTGAACTCTTAGCGTTTAGTTGCAGCATATAGGATCTAGTTTCCCAACAAGTGATGGGGCCTGGGCCCCTGTATTGGGAGCACAGAGTCCAAGCCACTGAACCACCAGGGAAGTCTCTAAAACATGCATTTCTGGCCTTTAGAAACTAATTCTGATTCATGTCACCCAAACTTCAAGAACTGTAACCATAGACCAGAGTTATGTAATCTTGGTACTATTGACATTCAGGCTGGTGATTCTTAGTTGGGGGGGGGGGGTGTCTGTCCTGTAGAGCAGTCAACAGCATCTTTGGCCTCTACCACTAGATCCTGGTGGAAACACCCTTCCCAACTGGTAAAATTAAAAATGTCTCCAGATGATGTCAATTGACCCGTGGTGGTGAAATGACTGGAATTGAGAACTACCGCCCTAGACAGTACTTCTACTTGAGAGCTACAGGCACACATTTGGAGACAGCTGGACATGGAGAGCATCTGGACATTGTGAGGTCTAGGACCCACCAAGCTCCTTCATCAACTGGAAGGTCAGCATCTCCATAGTGAATGTCCTTCCAACACTTTCTCTAGGCTGCGTGCTGTGCTGCATTCTTTGTGTACGTTATCTCTGTTGACCTTCCCAGGAACCTAATGGTGTGGCTTCTATCATTATCTCTATTAAAGAAGAAAGTTGGGTAGTGTGTCCAAATGGTTGACCTGGGATTTAAACTCAGACAGTCCGACTCCAGAGACCACACTCTTCACCACTGTGCTGTGTCTGCGTGCATGTGTCTCTCCATTTCCTGAACTGCAGGCCTCAGTCTATCCAAATGCTTCCCGGGTGGCTCAGTGGTAAAGAATCCGCCGGCCGACGCCCTGGGTTGGGAAGATCCCCTGGAGAAGGAAATGACAACCCACTCCAATGTTCTTGCTGGGAGAATCCCATGGACAGAGGGGCCTCCTGGGCCACAGTCCATGGAGTCACAAAAGAGTTGGACATGATTAAGAGACTAAACAACAGCTTGCTCAAACACCAGGGAGATAGGATTTTTAGGTGAAATCACAGCATAATAAAAATTAAAGGATGCTTTTGGAACACCGCCGTTCTGACTGGGAATCAAGATACCCCAGCATAGGGATAAAGAGCCATCCAGGGAGTGTGATCAGCCACTTCCTTTTGTCCATGTTCCCTCCGGTTTGAAAGGTTTTGGAGTGTTGGGGAGTGAATAGAAGCAGTGGGGGAGCGGGAGGTGACATGCAAGAGGACACCGAGTGGGATTCGGGACATCTGTATACATCTGTCTTCTCCACTGCGAGGATTTAGGTAAAGTTCTCTGTGAATTTTTACAGAAAACTCCAGTGGGATCATAGGGACTCGGGTTGGATGGTGGTGTGAGGATTCTCACTGTGCCTGGCTTTATTCCCTACAGATTAGCAAGTAGGCAACAAGTGACAGCATCATTTAGAATGGTTATTGCATCTGATAATGAGCAGATTGCTATAGTAGTTAAAAATCCCTTCATTTACATGTGGACTGGAAAGAGGAAAAGCAAGGAGGAGTGGAGCAGGAGATGAGCCGGACCCCAGGGCAATGCTTAGCTGGGAAAGCCTTTGAGATGCTGCCAAGGCATGAGCCGTGTGTCAGGCTTGTTGTCTTGGAGCTGAGGATGCATTTGAGCAGATGGTGTTAGAGCTGCATGGGGCTGAGTGGAGCGGGTCCTTGCTGTGGGTGGGTCAGCTTAAAGACTGTCACAGGACAGGGGAGGGGGCGGCACTAAGGGCAAGCTGGTGGTGAAGACAGGGATTTGCCTTGTCTGTGTGGAAAGAGAGTGTGGTCCAGGGACAAGCAGCTGGGTCCAAACAGAAGCCCTGGTGCTAAAGAAGGCCCACACGGTGATTGCTGAACATAAAAACAATTGCAAGCTGGGTGTTCATTGGGAAGTAACAGAAACTCAATTTAAACTGATTTAATTGAAAAATAAAAACAGAAACCAAACAAAAATGTGTACATATGTGGATAGGAGGGTCATTCATTCCCTTGATGGAAAATTCCAGAGGTAATTCATTTCCGGCACAGGGGCAACCAAAAGTTCAAAAGTCAATAGTGCTTTGTGTCTCTTTGTCTTTCGACATCACTCTCTTCTGCTGGCCACTCTCATAGGCAGACTTTCCCACAGAATGGTCCCCAAGGGTGTCTCGCTTCAAGTCCAGTAGAAAGAAATGCCTTTTCTCTGTCACTGATTCCGCTAAGGTCCCCAGTGGCTCTCTTACTGGCCACTCCTAGGTTCTAGGCTTTCCCTGTACTGGGGGTTTAGATCAGGTTCATCTGACCCACATGGACGGAAGGGGAGAGAAGCCTCATGGGGGTCTGATGGATTCACGTGGGCAACTTGATCTTTTCTGCTCCATGTTGAACAATGATCTACAACCACAAGCTTGCTGATCATGTGGGCTCCACTCAAACAATTCCTGCCCCCAAATTTCCCTTTCTGTCATAAACTTGGGCTAGCATTTGATTTCATTGAGAGTCACATCCTAACTGGTGACTTTTGATTACAAAAAATAGTTATAGATTGCTGATAAATGCCACGTGAACTCACAGAGGTGAACATAAAGCATCGTTCCTTTCCTTCTTCTCTTCCTCCCTTCTCCACGCTTCCCTCCCTCCCTTCCTTTCTTTTCGTTGCCTCTCTCTCCCTACCCGACTCTCCTTTTGTTTTTGATGTGTGAGCTTCTTAAAGGGAGTCCAGTTCTTTGTGTCTCTTCTAACTCTTCTGATGCCCAGTCCAGTGGCTCTCACAATTTCTTGTGACACAAGATGACTCACACAAACCTCAGGGCCAGAGGAGCCTTGCCAGCCTATGGTGAGGCCACCAGATAGAAGAGGGATGTGGAGGTGGGTGAGTGCACGCTTAGTTTGTTTCATGCTGACCTTGATCACAGCTATGGTGACAGCTGGTTTGCCAGTTTAAGAAGCTTCTGATTGAAAGGTTCAGTCCACCCCCACTTCAGATTTTACAACCCTGAACAATCTTCTTATGATCCTATTTTTGGTCTACAGGATCGAAACTAGGTCCTGTAGAGTTTTGTACAAACCTCTCCCAAACTCCAAGCCAGGTCTTCCCTGAGGCCAGTCGGCAAGACCACATGCTGTTCTGCCCCCAATCCCCACTCCTCGTACTGGGGTCTGACTTTTGCCTCATTCGATCATGCACGGAGGAGATGACTGGAGCAGACAGAGGTGATGTTGCTCAGTGCAGCCTCAGACGGAGCCCCACCCCCCCTGGTGGTTGGAGGCTGGTGGATTCTTCATCCCCTCTCTCTGGAAGCCCAAGAGCAGGAACACTGTCTACCTACAACTTCACTGCATCTTCCCTTTGCTCCCCAAAATCACTGATGGCACTCCCCACTTCTACTGATGTTATAAGGGTGTTATAGAACCCATGGCCTTATTTGGCTGCTTATGTTTTCAGAAGATAGCTTTTCATGTCAGTGTGGAGGGAAAAGGTCTAATTCATATTCCAGAATTATTACAGACATCATTAGTCATTGCGTGTGTGTTTGCTTAGTTGCTTCAGTCATGTCCGACTCTTTGTGACCCCATGGACTGTAGCCCCCCAGACTCCTCTGTCCATGGGGATTCTCCAGGCAAGAATCCTGGAGTGGGTTGCCATGCCCTCCTCCCTGACCCAGGGATCAAACCCACGTCTCCTGCATTACAGGTGGATTCTTTACAGCTGAGCCACCGAGAAAGCCTGTCATTAGTCATTTGGAAAATGCAAATCAAAACCATGGAATCCCACTTGACACTCGCTAGGATGGCCATAATCTAAAAGATGATGGTAATAAGTGTGGGCAAAGAGGTGGAGAAAGTAGATCTCTTAGACTTCTGGTGGGAATTTAAAAGGATGCAGTGATTTGGAAAATAGCCTTCTGTTCCTCAGCATGTTAAACACAGAGTTACTATGTGGCCTAGAAATTCCATTCCTAGGTGTACATTAAAGAGAAATGAAGACATATCCATGCAGGTATTAATACTCGACAATGAATGTTCACAGGAACTTACTCGTAATCAACAGGAAGTGAAAACAATCCACATGTCTATCAGCTATGAATGGATAAACGAAATCTGGTCTATCCATACAACAGAATATTAGTTAGCATTAAAAAGGCCCAAAGTACTGATATATGGTACAACAGGGATGAACCTTAAAAATATGCTAAGTGAAAGAAGCTAGTCAAAAAGGCCACACATCATGTAATTTCATTTCTATACGATTTCCAGAATAAACAAATCCACAGGGACAAAAAGTAGATTAGTGGTTTCCAGTGGCTGGGGGGAATGGGGAGTGACTATTTTATGAATGGGGTTTCTTTGGGGGTGATGGAAACATTCTGAAATTAGATAGTGGTGATGGTTGGATGGCATATTTTAAATGAGTGAACTGTATGGTGTGAAAATTATATCTCAATTAAATGGATCTGTATCTCTCTATACATAAAAGGGCATGCATCTCTCACTCTGGTCTTCTCAGATGGCACTAGTGGTAAAGAACTCACCTGCCAATGCAAGAGATGTAAGAGATGCGGGTTCCATCCCTGGCTTGGGAAGATTCCCTAGAGAAGGGAATGGCTGCCCACTCCAGTATTCTTGCCTGGAGAATCCCATGGACAGAGGAGCCTGGAGGGCTGTGGTCCATAGGGTCACAAAGAGTTGGACATGACTGAAGTGACTTAGCATGCATGTGTCTATTTATCTATATAGAGAAATGACTGTAGAAGTTAGCTGAAGAAAAAAAATTCAGTGTGAAGTTACTTCATAAATAATAATGGTACAATGTCCTTTTGTTTCTCTCAAGCTAATCACGGCTGATCATGTGTTAGGTCTGTAATTCTTTATATTAAAGTGGTCCATAGGGTCACAAAGAGTTGGACATGACTGAAGTGACTTAGCATGCATGTGTCTATTTATCTATATAGAGAAATGACTGTAGAAGTTAGCTGAAGAAAAAAAATTCAGTGTGAAGTTACTTCATAAATAATAATGGTACAATGTCCTTTTGTTTCTCTCAAGCTAATCACGGCTGATCATGTGTTAGGTCTGTAATTCTTTATATTAATTCATGACAATTCTTGTCATTGAGCAGCAAGATTAAGATCCTCAATTTCAAGAACAAATATGTAAATCTTAACTTTGATGGGTCGGTCCACGAGGCTGTGTCTGCTGTGAGAAACAGAGCCTTTTGATTATGAAGAACTGGGGAGGCATATCACAGCTCAGAATTAAAGAGGACAAATGAGACTCTTAAAGTACAATTTTTCTCCCACTTCAGAATCAACAATGTTATCATTTATAAGAGAAATTCAAAGTGTTTTATTCATCTCTAGTGTGATGACTTACGGGGGCGCCTTTCTCCCTGGGCTCTGCTGTCGTGGTTTTAGTGGCAGGATCGGACCTAAAGGGGCACTTTGGAGGCTAGTGCCAGGGCACCAGAGGGAGCTTCTCTTCAGCAGAGTCAGAGTCAATGTGCTTAGCGGACCAAGAGGACGATACTGGAGCCACAGGTGGCAGGGAGAAGGAAGCAGCAACCCACTCCAGTATTCCATTCTGGGAAATCCCACGGACAGAGGAGGCTGGCAGGCCACAGTCCACAGGGTCGCGAAGAGCTGGATACAGTTCAGTTCAGTCGCTCAGTCGTGTCCGACTCTTTGCGACCCCATCAATCGCAGCACGCCAGGCTTCCCTGTCCATCACCAACTCCCGGAGTTCACCCAAACTCATGTCCACTGAGTTGGTGATGCCATCCAACCATCTCATCCTCTGTTGTCCCCTTCTCCTCCTGCCTTCAATCCTTCCCAGCATCAGGGTTTTTCCAGTGAGTTAGTTCTTCGCATCAGGTGGCCAAAGGATTGGAGTTTCAGCTTCAGCATTAGTCCTTCCAATGAATATTAAGGACTGATCTCTTTTTAGGATGGACTGGTTGGATCTCCTTGCAGTCCAAGGGACTCTCAAGAGTCTTCTCCAACACCACAGTTCAA
Source organism: Oreotragus oreotragus (assembly GCA_006410675.1). Taxonomy (NCBI): domain Eukaryota; kingdom Metazoa; phylum Chordata; class Mammalia; order Artiodactyla; family Bovidae; genus Oreotragus; species Oreotragus oreotragus. The sequence continues at coordinate 45,369 of SJYX01022419.1, forward strand.
AAGCATCAATTCTTCGGTGCTCAGCTTTCATTATAGTCCAACTCTCACATCCATACATGACCACTGGAAGAACCATAGTTTTGACTAGACAGACCTTTGTTGGGAAAGTAATGTCTCTGCTTTTTAATATGCAAACTGAGTGACTAAATGTTATGTTTATATTAGGAACTGCGTCTCAGCCAACTAATCCCTTGGTACATGGTAGGATTTACTCTTTCTTGAAGGGTAAATGTTAACTAGGAGGACACAGTGGGTGACATAAATAGTAAGGGAGACCCTGGCAGAAATGGTAACTAGATATTAATCAAATGACCACATACAGGTGCAATCACAAACTGTAACGCGCTTTAAGGGAAAACTCTCCAGGGGCATGTGGAGTTGTTATTGATGACTGAATACCCACAGGAAACCTCCATAAACTTCACCTCTGGAACACTTTAGGCGGTGTGTTTAGACAGAGGAGAAGTTAGTTCACCTTACCTGTCTGTCATCAGGGCTCAGGCGGTCAGGACTAATATATTGAAAGGAAAATTGCTTGTCCAGCCTGCCTCCCTGCTCAAGGCGGGAAGGGCAAATGGACAGGGCTTCCTTGGGAACCATCTTTATTTAGGTGCAACGCTGGTGTCCTGTGTCAACAGATAGGGCCTGAATGCAGCCAAGAAGCACAGGAGCGACTGCTCTCCAGTGAGGTGGGGACTCTGTGCTGCCCTCCTGTGGTGAAAACAGAGAACGCTCCCTCTGCTGCCTCAGGTTTCAGACTTCTGCAGGACACCCCACCGTCCGTACTGGTCCTCTAGGGAACCCACAGGGTCCTTTTCCAGTGCTGCTGCTGCTGCTGCTAAGTCACTTCAGTCGTGCGTATTACCCTTATTGTTTTGATGTGTGCTTGTTGTAAGGCATTCTGACCCCATATCAATCAGCCTACTGGATATGTCCCTGCTTAGAAGGTCCATAGAAATCTGGTATTTAAAATATCCCCATATGAGCTCATTACCTCACAATCTACATCACCAGATGAGTCTCCTACCATTTCTGACCTGGTAAATGGCATCACTCAGTTCCCTGGGTTGGAAATCTGAGTGGCTTCCAAACCACCTCCCTCTCTCTCTTCCTAGGGCTAGTCAATCACATGCCTCTTCACCGCAACTCTATTTATTGAATTTATCCTCTCTTCTCTATCCCCAGTGCTGCTGTATTAGTGATTTTATCCCATACTAATGTGATGATCTCCTTGCCTTCCATCTGATATCCCTCTAATGCATCTTCCACTGTGTCACCAGATAATTCTAAAATGCTGATATGACCACGTTAATGTACCCCTAAAACCCTTGGATGGCTTCCCACTGCTTGTGGGCCAAGTCTGTGCTCCTTAGCAGGGATTTAATGTTCTCCACCCCGTGTTGGGCCCTGTGGGTGTCTCCAGTGCTTGCCACCTCTCCAGTCCTTGCCCTGAAACTTCCCTGAGGGCTAAGATGTTTGCACCTCTGTCTTATTCATGCTGCCCTCTCCCGGGTCTGCCTGCCAGTGTACACCCTCATCTTTTAGACTTGGCTCAAGAGTCACCTCCTCCCTGAAGACTTTCCTGCTTCCTTCTTTCAGACCCTATTCAAGATGAGACTCACTACTTCTGCTTTGCAGGATTCTGTTGCAGGGAAATCAAGAGAAGAGGGTCTGGAAGCAGATAATTCCAGTCCACACGTTGGTGTCATCATTTATTCTCTGGGTAACCCAGAGTAGCTTTCTGAAACTCTCTAGATCTCAGGTTCTCCTTCTTTAAAATGTGGAGATTATACATGCCCTGCTCATTTCTGGGTTAAATGAAATAATCCATGTAAAGTTCCTGGCACCTGGAAAGCCCTCAATAAATGTTTCCTCTACTGTGAAGCCCTAAGATATTCTGAGCAAACCCCACCCTAGGAAGGTAATGCCTTCGAGTGTCCTTATTTATGTCTCTAAACCCACAGTTAGACCAGATCTGATGAAGATGAGTTGATTTTGTTTCCTTAGTTCCTAGAATGGTGCCAGGGAAAGAACAGACCTTAAACAGTAGAGTTTTAGTCACTGTTTAAGGAGTGCATGGAAATAAAGTCGTAAGGTAAGGTGGGAATAATCTCATAGCTTCCTGTCGTGGCTCATTGGGTCTTAGGAAATCAGCTAGTTGCAGTTCATCGATGGTGTGATTGACAGTAGATCTGGACCTCCAGACAAAGAGGAAGATGAAAGCACAGCAGGTCCTGTGTGCTCTCTGATTCTCCATTCTTCAGCCTGGCATGTCAGGCATTCACTTCGCTTTCTTTCTGACGTATTAGGGCATTTTTCAAATAATTAAACTGTCTATATACAAAGAACCAAACCTTTAAAAAGTTAAGTTGCTTGGTTAAGAAATACATACAGAATATATGGGCTTGAAGTTTATCCACTTGATTTGCTGTTTGTTGGGGTAATTGTTCTCATCCAAAGCAAAAACTTGCCCAGATACAAGGGATATTGGCCTCTTTAGTTGGAAATGGGGTTCCTTCCAGGAACATCACCTGTTACCTGCTTCACTCAGCTGTAAATAAAATGTAAACAAAAAGACCCTACCACCTAGTCATTTTCTGATGGAGCTACAAATTTAATCAAAAAAGGCAAAATGCTTCATTGTCTGGAAATTATAGTGTGTGCCTTCTGCAAATGTCATCTGCATTTATCCTTCACTTGAGAGGAACATGTATTAAAGGTAAAGCAAAAGTACAAATATACATCCTACAGAAATCCATATTTCAATGGAGTTTTCATTAATGCTTGAAGTCACAATTCATCTTATAAATCCAAAATTCCTTGTGTATGAGAAGTGTGAAAGTGTGGAAGTGTTAGTTGCTCTCATGTGTAATTCTTTGCAACCCTAGAGCTTGACAGGCTACAGTCTATTGGGATTCTCCAGGTAAGAATACTGAAGTGGATTGCCATGCCCTCTGCCAGCACATCTTTCTGACTCAGGGATTGAACCCTGGTCTCCAGCATTGCAGGCAGATTCTTAATTGTTTGAGCCACCAGAGAAGCCCCTTATGTATGGCTCAGTATGAATCAATTGATTGATAAAAAGATAATAGAAAAGCAATTCTTGAGAAATACTTATTATTTTTTTCTTTGTCTGGAGAAAATTTTGTTTAATATGTGATATCATAGTTTCTGATCCTGATTGTGATTTGACCCTTTTTAACTTTCATGTGTGTTGTTGGAAAGAAAAAAGATGGGCTGTGATGGGTAGTGAAATTTATATCATGAGAGGAATTTGGCTTGTAAGGATATAGATCGGTTCAGTTCAGTTCAGTGGCTCAGTTGTGTCCAACTCTTTGCGACCCCATGAACCACAGCATGCCAGGCCTCCCTGTCCATCGCTAACTCCCAGAGTTCACTTAGACTCACGTCCATCGAGTCCGTGATGCCATCCAGCCATCTCATCCTCGATCGTCCCCTTCTCCTCCTGCCCCCAATCCCTCCCAGCATCAGAGTCTTTTCCAATGAGTCAACTCTTCTCATGAGGTGGCCAAAGTACTGGAGTTTCAGCTTTAGCATCATTCCTTCCAAAGAAATCCCAGGGTTGATCTCCTTCAGAATGGACTGGTTGGATCTCCTTGCAGTCCAAGGGACTCTCAAGAGTCTTCTCCAACACCACAGTTCAAAAGCATCAATTCTTCGGCGCTCAGCTTTCTTCACAGTCCAACTTTCACATCCATACATGA
>SJYX01022419.1:49139-79869 GCA_006410675.1 Oreotragus oreotragus
TCACATCCATACATGACCACAGGAAAAACCATAGCCTTGACTAGATGGACCTTAGTTGGCAAAGTAATGTCTCTGCTTTTGAATATGCTATCTAGGTTGGTCATATCTTTTCTTCCAAGGAGTAAGCGTCTTTTAATTTCATGGCTGCAGTCACCATCTGCAGTGATTTTGGAGCCCAGAAAAATAAAGTCTGACACTGTTTCCACTGTTTCCCCATCTATTTCCCATGAAGTGATGGGACCAGATGCCATGATCTTCATTTTCTGAATGTTGAGCTTTAAGCCAACTTTTTCACTTTAGCAGGTGCCAAATATTTGTAAATATGAAAATGGATTAATTTTTAAAACATATTTCTTGTCCTCAAAGAGCTTACAATCTAGTTTTTTATGGAGAACAAAAACAAGAAAATACAGAAGAAGAAGAACAAGTATGACTGTAAATTTAAGCTGTTTGACTCACCAATGCTACCAACTATTAATGATGGTTTATATTTTACCTGACCATGTCTTCATGTCTTAAGGATTCAGGTTTCCTAACTAGTAAGGTTAGGTTTAGGGTTAGGTTATAAAGTCACAGTACTTGATAGCTTTTCAGGTTGCTTTTGTAAAGTTCAGTCAGAAACTGAAAAGAAGCCCCATGAAATTTACAAGATAAAAAGGAAGAGAGAGAGAAAGAGAGAGACTGAGGTGGACCAGGCTACCAAATCCCCCACTCTATCCACCTCACCTGTCATTTCTGATATCATGTACTTCTCCCACAGCATGGAAGATAAATAAGACACCATTCCAATCGTCAACAAATCTCCTTAGCCAGAATACTAAGAGGGCTAAGGAAGGGAAATACAGCAAGAAAGGAGGCATATTCAGAAAGACAGTGTTATTTTATATAGGATTTTCTTCCTAATCAACACAGGTTACCTCTAGCCAGATCTTAGTTTGACACAAGGTGATGACCAGTGTATCAGTTAGAGTCCCAAAATAAAGTACATGCCTACTCAGGATAATTCCAAGGATAGTTCATTTACAAAGGGAGTATTTACAAAGATGTGGACAGGATCTAGAAAACCCACAAAGGATGTTACAACACCCCAAGGTTAAAAAGAAAAGAGCCCAAAGGGGAAAGGGGAGGAAGGGTTATGTTGGCTCCAAAGGACAAGGTCACCTTGTGAGGAGCAGTGACCTTGTGTTGAGCCACATGGCTAGATGGAGGCGACCTCACATAGAGAGAAACCATTTGCTATTCTCACTTTCCTTCTTCTCTCTGATTTCCCCTGGGGCTCTTGATTGGTTGAACTGAACCATAAGCCAAAGGGCAAGGAAGCCTGTTGGTGTGGTCTACACTTCAGCCTCCAGGCCAGAGAGCAGAGTGGGGATGAAAGATACCAGATTTAGAGAGACAAAGAGAAGATGTCCAGCACAAACGGAGCCCAAAGGAGTTGAAAGATCATTACACTGAGGCTGTCCTCTATGAGGACAAACCTCAGGGTGGTACCAGATTGATCACCCACACACGCCCATTTTTCTCCTGAATGAGATTTTCACCACTGTCTATGAGGAAATGAATTGAGCAATTTTCTGTTCCCTGCAGCGTAAGGAGAATCTCTTGCCAACCACTCTTATTTAGCAGATGGTAGGTGATACCATGAGGCCTGTTTGGCTCCTTGTAAGGCAAACGGCCAGGCAGAGAGCACTGGAGATGGGAGGCCCACTTTCCAGCTCTGGCTCTGCTCCTAAGTGACTAAGTGACCATAAGGGGGTCACTTCTCTTGCGGCTTAGTCCCATTTTCCTAATCTAAAAAAAAAGTCATTGGATATAATGACCTGTAGTTAAACATCTTAACCTAGAGTTTTCTTGAAATTATTTAAAATTTTTGAAAAAACTGTTCATATGAACATTTTCCATTAGAAAAACACTATCAACTTGGCACTCAGGTGTTGTGCTTAGTTTGTTCATTCTTTCTGCCACTCTCTCTTTAGAAAAATCTCATTGACCTCACAACAGCCTAGGAAGTTCAAGAGTCTTTTTCTATTGTATCATTGAGCGATTTGCCCAAGACACCAGTTAGGAAATGGCAGAGCAGGGAGGCAAGCATTCTCACCATGCTTTCTAACCACCAAGATCATGCCCCACCATCTCCCCTGAGGTCAGACGCACATGGTTAAGGACGCCAACATGCTCTTTTATTATTAACTGCTCTTACAGGACCAGGGCATCATGAGAGGGCTTTGTCCTAGACTGAGAAGGCTTGGGAGTTTGGGTGCTGAGGTTCTCACCTGTGCTTCATAGTGTGGGAGAGGTTAGGGAATGGAAATTTTGGACTAAGGGAGTCAAGTCCTACTGAGAAGAGCTCTGAGGGTAGAGAGACTCCACAGACAGCAGACTCAAAGGCCAAGAAGGCCTTGAGGCGGAGCAGGAGTGCTCCCTCTCTCACTGAATGTGATCACCCCATCCTCTCTGTAGTAGCTCCAGAGAGGAAGCTCTTCCATCCTGAAGGGAGAACTCATCCAGACTTTCCAGAGAGCAGAGGCAGCAGAATGTTGGGGTTCTTGGTGCCCTGTGATCTGACATGTCCAAGCTTCTTGAACCACCAGAGTCCCATGCCTGGAGCACTCCTGGCTTTTTTTCCACCATCTGGAGAGCCTCTCCACTAGGTCTGGCTGCCCTTTGAAAGCCAGGCTGCTCCATTGTTTATTCCAAATGGGGAGAATGCTTAAAGAGCAACTGTGGGCCACGATGTCCCATCTGTGATGCTCCCAAGACACTTTGAGACCAAGAAGGGCTCTTCTGACCTATCCTCTAAGCTCTGAAGTGGGAAAAATCCCTCTGTTCAACATGCCAACATGAAGCTACATCACCTTCTGTGAGACGCCAGGGACACAGTTCCCCTGAAGAAATCTCATTCCAGGGAGGCAAGGATTTGCTGGCCTCCCTGAAAGGGCAACAAAGACTTTAGAGATGATCAGCCCTGCACGTCGGGAGTGGGTACTCCACTGGGCGCAGGCAGCCAGCAACCGGGCTCATTTCCTCTGCGCTGGCCCAGCCAGGACAACAGTGAACCTTGGCAGCCCCGTGTGACCTGGATCACAGATGTGAAATGCTCTGCATGGCCTGGTGAGGCCTCTAGATCCCACTTTGTTCTGCCAGAGTGCTTCTGTGCACAGCTCATCAGGCCCTGTAATCCCTCCCTTGTTGCCTGGCTGCACGGATGGCTTCGGTTGCCTCTGAGCTGCCCGAAGCCTGCATTCTGCTGCCAGAACAGGTGCCAGAAGCCTCAGTCTAATACCCGGGGGATGAGAGACTCTGAGGCTCTCCATCTGCATGCCAGGATGGGAAAGAGATTCCTGGCATTGCCCTTCTTGACCTAGAGAAAAATGAAGATCTTTTGAATAGCCCAACAGTAAGGAATCAGTTGATGTATCAATATATACACTGGCGCCTGATAGCCTGCACTGATGTGGAAGCAAGAAAAAGGTTTTCTTTCAGCTCTTTGGCTGATTCCCACAGCTTCCTCCCAACAGCAGTGACTTTGAGATATTTGGGGATTTAATTTCATCTTTAAACTTCAGCACCAGGCTACTCAAATTCTAGTTGACCCTTGAACAATTCCAGGTTTGAACTACATGGATCCACTTATCCATGTCCTTTAAGCCAACTTGACCATCCTGTCTGTGAGAGGCAGCAATAAGGACCCAAAAGAAGAGGCTACATCCTTTAGACATTTTCAAGTAGCTGAAAAAACACCCAGAATTTCCACTCCAGTAGGAACTCTTCCACGTGGGAAGTAGGAGACAGTTTCAAGAATTGCCAGTGGAGCATGAAAGTGATGTTTTTAAATGAAATAGCCCAAATATATACCAATAATAGAATTTACACATTCAGCGCAAAAAAACAACACATGTAACATGACCCAACCGTGACAGCTGAGTTAACTACAACCCTAGGGATCAGTGAAGATCATCTCTGAAGCCTTAATGTGGAGTGCAAGGGGTCACAGAAAATATACAGATAATACATCTATATTACATTGAAAATATGGTGTTGAAATAGACAACTGAATTGAAATAGACAACTGAATTAAAATAGGATCAAGTCCAATATGTAGATGGTAAAACTGTAAGGAAAAGCAGACGCATGATTAGCAAACTGGCTAGGATGACTGCTCCCTCTGGGCTTGGGGGAACTGGAGCAGATGTGACTGAGAAGGCACACTGAGGTCCTTCTAAGGGAAAAACGTTCTATGTCTTCTCTTGAGAGGTAGGTACTAAGTTGTCTGTTATAGTCTCTCTATTTATTGAAGCATAGTTAAGTTACAGTATCATGTTAGTTTCAAGTGTGCAGCAGTGACTCAGTATTTTTATAAAGTATATTCCAGTAAAGGTTTCAGGTAACAGACATAATTCCCATCACTGTATAATAGATTATTGTTACTGATCCATTTTATGCCTAGTAGTTTGTATCTCTTAATCCTATACCCCTATCCTGCCCCTCCACACTGCCCTCCCCCTCTGGGGACCACTAGTTCATTTTCTATATCTGAATCTGTTTCTATTCTGCTATATACATTCATTTGTACTATGTTTTAGATTCCACATATAAGTGATACCGCATTTGCATTTCTCTGACTTATTTCATGAAACATAATTTTCTCTAGGTCCATCCATGTTGCTGCAAAAGGCATTATTTCAGTCATTTCTATGACTAATCGTCCATTGTATAAATATATCACATCTTTACCCGTTAGTCTGTTGATGGACACCTGGGTTGCTTCCATATCTTGGCTAAACAGTGCAGTGAACAGGGGGGTACAGGTATCTTTTCGAGTTTGTGGTCTGCCTTATTCTTTAAACGTCACATCTATTTTTGCACACATTTTTATATGTGTACATGTGTCTATCTCATCCTCTATAGCAAGTACCATGAAGGCAGTGTTTTACCTGTTACCGCTTTTGTCTATCACCAGATCATCAGCATATATGGAAGTGTTTATATACAGCTGATATTTAAATACATATCTTTAAAAAATAAATATCTTTGAATAAATTCATTAATGAATATTTTCACAATGCAAATTTTAATAATCTTTAAAATAATAAAGCTCATAGACAAGAGCACTTTTGCCATAAGGTCTGCGCATGCTGATGAGAAACATAAAGAAAGTGGAATGAAGTGAGGGGAAAGGTGTTTACTGTGACCAGGGTCATCCAGGAAGGACAAGCCAGGCAAGGAGGATGGGGAGAGGGGAGGCAAGCGGGAGTTCTAAGTCAAAGGACCAACACAATAATAAGTATTATTAACTGAATTTTTACATTGGGCCAAGATCTTATTTGCTATTCATTACAAGCCATTAAGGTAAATGCCGTTATTACCTGCATTTCACAGATGAGCTCATGACTTTCAAAGATCTAGGAAGTAGACTCCTGGCCTTGGCTGACTGTCTGACTCTAGGGTAGACACAAGCAGGGGCAGGACGTCAGGCCGAGAACTCAGCTGGAGGGTTTGGAGTGGCTCTTCCTAGGCTGGGCTTCAGCGTTCAGCTCTAACCCCACTCTAACCTCCCTCCCCAGCGAGGCCCCGTGGCTCCGTGCTTGGAGCCCACTGTGTGTGGGATGCCCGGCTCCTCTGTAGTGAAAGTGAGTAAGAAGCGGATGATTAGTGGTGAATCACCTGCCTCTCATCCGGTGGCACTATTATCTCAGCAGAGATCCTCTTCCTGCAAAAGGCAGGTGCAGACTGAGGCGCTGGGGTTTTGCAGCTCAGATTTCCAATGATGCACAAGCACCAGCTGAGGTAAATGGGACTGCAAGCCAAGTCCATACTTAGAAACAGTCATGGAAACTTCCAGTCTTCGAAGAGAAATCCTCTTATGTGTCCCAGGGAAAATTAACAATAATAATAATGAAAATAATAATGGCAGCAGCTACCCAGTACCAGGCTCTATACTAAGTGCTTTATATTCTCAGAAGAATGGTATGCAGTATTTAAAAGCTCCATTTTACCAACAACTCACACAAGCTGATACAACCTGTAATCTATGTATGCAGGACTCAAATCCTGGTTGATAGCCTACATAACCTGAGTTTTAACCGCATCCCTGTACTGCCTCTTGCCATGAAAGGGTCAGTAGATCCCTGCTGCTGCTGCTAAGTCACTTCAGTCGTGTCCGACTCTGTGTGACCCCATAGACGGCAGCCCACCAGGCTCCCCCATCCCTGGGATTCTCCAGGCAAGAATACTGGAGTGGGTTGCCATTTCCTTCTCCAATGCATGAAAGAGAAAAGTGAAAGTGAAGTCACTCAGTCTGCCCAACTGTTAGTGACTCCATGGACTGCAGCCCACAGGCTACTCCGTCCATTGGAAATTGTCAAATTAAGGATGGATGGTATTGCCCATTACATTAAGGACCTTGGATAGGGATTTAGTTTGGTGTCCTTGGGTCACTTTACCAAGAACTATTTCTCTACCTTCATCCCTTCCATCTGCTCCTACCTACTTGCCAGACCTCTAGAAAATGTACCTCTCTAAGTTCACCAGATTAGCAGGGACCGGCCTTAAGGCTGGGCCTCTCCTTGCAGAATTAACAAGGATGCATGTTAAATTCCTCCCGGGGAGCTCACTGTGTTTCCCTTTTGCATTAAGTTAAAATGCAGACACATTTTCATCTTCATTTCACCTTGAGCTTTACTGGCAGTGGTTCCCACTGCCTTAGCTTTCAGTTTCTCTGTTCTCATCACCCCAACTCCTGCAAGACTTGAGCAGGAAGTTAATGCTCCGAGACAGATACGCAGGGCACCCAGGAGAATTCACAACTTTAAAAGCTACTTTTAAAAATCAAGAATAAAATGAAGAAGCAAATAAACGCTTTCTGATTGTATCTTATTTGTAAGTTTGGATTTTCTTAACTCAGGACTCCTTTAGAAATCAGATCACATTTGTGTTATGAGAAAAATATAATTGGAAAAAGAGATCCTATAGGTAAAGAAAAAGGATATTCCAGGCTTATAATGCAAAAACCCTAGTCCCTTTCCAGACTGTATCTTCTATTCCTGAAATGCTAAATTTTATTAAATTGCTTCCATTTTATACATTGGAAACAGAGTCCAGACAGACTCAATTATAGTCCTTTCCAAATTAAGATTCATCTAGTCACCCTGGGCTCAGATGAAATTAGGTCTTTTAGCCCTGGCACCCCCCACCACACACACATGCTCACAGCAATCACTCCAGTTCTCTGGTGGGCTTCACAGCTGTGGTCGGAGGATACTGGACCTGGGCAGTTCCCCCAGTACTGGCAATTATCTCTGCGCAGTTTACCCCATGCCCTGTCATTGCTGGAGTTTGTAAAACAAACTCCAGGTAAAAATAAAACAGACTGAACTGGCCTCAACCTGCCTCTCCTCAATGCCAAAGAGGGCTTAAAAAAGATGTTTTTGGTACCACATAGCAAGAAAATTGCCAAGAGGAGACCTTCAGAAGAGTCTCTGAGAGACTTAACACTGTGATCAGTGGGAAAGCTATAAAAATGGAAGAAGAAAATCAAAAGAGAAGGTCAGACAGTACAAGCAGGGAGTCTCAAGGTGGTGTTAGATGAAAATTTAAAATACTTGAAGGTGGCTGGTCCAAAAAAGGAGCATCATTGTAAGAATATACTGAAAATATGTACCGTGAACTACATTGCAAAGAGAAGAGAATTCTCTAATAAATAAATATTTATAATACTTAGTGTCTCATTGACAGGTGCAGGGTTCTGTAATGAAATTTCCACCTTTCTCCACCTCCCCCAGTTCATCACTCTCCTGTATGCCTATGAAATAGACAGAGACTTGATCTTGTCCACTAAAATTCATTCCTTCCCTTTGCTATCTCTAGAGTTTCCTTTCTAGTCTCTTGATTCTCAGATACTTAGTGGGTACAATTAGGAATTAGATGATGTTACTACGATTGCTGCCCATAATAACAACAGAAGCAACTAAGAATATTGAGTGTTTACTGTGTACCAGGCACTGGTTTTTTTTTTATTTCTCATCTTGTTGAAGCATAGTTGGTTTCCAACGCTATGTTTCTGGTGTACAGCAAAGTGATTCATATATATAGGTAGATAAATTTTCTCTTCTCAGATTCTTTCCCATTATAGGTTATTACAAGATATCAAATATAGTTCCTTGTGCTATAAAGTAGAATCTTATTGTTTATCTACTTTATACTTAGTAGTGTGTGTCTGTTAGTCCCAAACTCTCAATTTATCCCTCCCGCCTTTCCCCCTTTGGTAACCATAAGGAAGAAAAGAAAAAAGCCAGATGGGTTAAACACTAAGAAAGACTTTGGTATAACCAGAGAAATAGCAAGTGGGAAAGAATTAAAGAAAGAAAAGATATTTTCCAGGAACATTGTTATAGATTATGAATTGGATCAAATTTAATGTTCTTCAAGGAACATAGGTAAAAATTGGGCTTTCTTTTATAATATTCAGTGCCTTGGACTGGGTTCTTATATCACAGTTACATAGAGCATGGGACATATAAGGACATATAAATCTACTTTTATAGGGATTATAATCCACTTTTATAAGGATTACACATCTAAAGTGCTTTTGGTTTCACATATGCAATCTAACCAGTCAAGCACAATAATCTCATGAGGATAAAGTATAGTAATGGGTATCTGCAGGAAGAGAAGAGGGAGGAGGGAGGTACTTTCATTTAGCTTAGAAACAAGATGGTATCTCTGATAATTAAACTATGAAATCAACAAATAGTGAATTTATTCATTGAGCAAATATTTATGGAGCACCTACTGTGTAGCAGCAACTGTTCTACACAAGGGATAGGATATAGTAGTGAACGCTATAAACATTTTCTGGAGCATACATTCTAGTAAGTTGAGAAAGAAAATAAGTAAATATATGAATAAATATTTACCATAAAGACAATTAGTAGCTGACCCAGTGGTTCTGAGCCAAAATCTGCAAGGTCATCTATGAAGACTGGATATAAACCAGCTCCACAAGCTCACATTTTCATCTACAGGATTTAATGTGTCATCCAACAGGAAGGGAGGAGGTTGGAGAGCTATAGAAGGATGGAAAGTTATAAGAGCCCAATATGAACATAGCCAACAAAAAAAAAGAAAGAAAACTGCAAATAAACATATTTCAAATCAAGTTCTACCCCCTCCTAGCTGTGTGACTTTGGGCCAGGTATTTACCCTCTCCATACCTCAGCTACCTCAACTATAATCATTCCACCTGTATCTTAGAATTTGGGTCTGCATTAAGCAAGGCACTGTTGGGACATTCTTGGTGGTCTAGTGGTTAAGAATCTGCCTTCCAATGCTGGGGACACAGGTTCAAACCCTGACTGAAGACCTAAGATCCCACATGCCAGGGGGCAACTAAGCCCACACATCACAACTATAGAAGCCTGTGTGCCTCAACAAAGAAATGAAGACCCAGTGCGGCCACACACAAAAAAAAATTTAAGGGGGCAGGGTGGTTAAAAAAAAAAAGATACTATAAAATATTTACCATGGTGAGCCAATGTTGCTTGTTATCAGTCTTATTGTGTCCCTACTGATGAGGCTACTGCCTCTAGGAGAATCATGGAAACTCATTATTTGATGGCAAAGATTGGCTGGGACTTGGTGACAGTGGTCCTTACTGCTGATCACAAGCCCCAAACACTTAGGTTGAGGGTTTGTATGGAGCTCAGCTTATACAGGCATTGATAGAAAATGTCCTCTAAAGATACCAGAATTGGGTTGTCTGTACATTTCTCTATATTCAAAATGCTTCTCATTTAATTTTCTCATTAACAGAAAGCATCAGAAGTCATCATCAAACACTAACTGGTTGCCAGCACCAGCCCCATGTTCTAGAGAATGCAAGGACAACAATAACAAAAGGTCAAACTCTGCTTCCTGCTTCAAGATGCTCACCTCCTAGACAGGAAATGAGATCTATATGCACTCTTAGGTCAAAAATCCCAAAGCAGCACAGAATCAGGGCGAGCCTTGGGTTCCCCTTTAAGCACCACTGGGGGGTTAGTTGCTAAGTCATGTCCAACTATTGCAATCCCATGGACTGTAGCCTACCAGGCTCTTCTGTCCATGGGATTCTCCAGATGAGAATACTGGAGTAGATTGCCATTTCCTTCTCCAGGGGATCTTCCTGACCCAGGAATCGAACCTGGGTCTCCTGCATTGCAGGCNCAGGCTCTTCTGTCCATGGGATTCTCCAGATGAGAATACTGGAGTAGATTGCCATTTCCTTCTCCAGGGGATCTTCCTGACCCAGGAATCGAACCTGGGTCTCCTGCATTGCAGGCAGATTCTTTACTGACTGAGCTATGAGGGAAGCCCTAAGCATCACAGAGGAGATTAAGAAAGCTATTTCCTCAAGAGAAGACTGGGCCATAGCAAGAAGAAGAGAGGGTACTTTCGCGGAGTGCCTCCTAAGTGCCAGCCACCAAAACGCACTAGTCATTTACTCCTCCCACATGCCCCGTTGGGATACTTTCTTCAGTCCCTTTTAGAGATGAGAAAACTAAGTTTCAGAGAAGTTGAATGACTGGATCAAAGTCATCAGATACTCAAAGAGTGCCCCAGGATACCAATTTGCATCTGACCTATAACTTTTTGTTATTCTCCCTATTACAGGAGGCAATATATGGTAGCATTGAGAGTGTGGAGGGGTCTGCAGACAGAGCTGGGATTTTAATTCATCTAAATGTGTGATTTGTGCAAATTATTTTATCTCCTTATGCCTGTTTTCTCAGATACAAAATATGTCTCCTTACAGAGGCCATTGGTAACATTTCCAGAGCCCTTGTAGTGGAGAAGAGGTGTTGAAAATCACATTATAGTGGGTTGAAGGGTGATTTGGAAGTGTGCAGACTGGGGGTTAGCAAACTATGGCCAAATCTGGCCCACTACTTGTTTCTATAAATAAAGTCTTATTGGAACACACAGACACTAATATGTCTCATGACAACATCTGTCTCATGATGTTTTGAGAATTAAATGACCTGAAAGAGGAGAGTGAAAAAGTTGGCTTAAAGCTCAACATCCAGAAAACAAAGATCATGGCATCCAGTCCCATAACTTCATGGGAAATAGATGGGGAAACAGTGGAAACAGTGTCAGACTTTATTTTGGGGGGCTCCAAAATCACTGCAGCTGGTGATTGCGGCCATGAAATTAAAAGACGCTTACTCCTTGGAAGAAAAGTTATGACCAACCTAGATAGTATATTCAAAAGCAGAGACATTACTTTGCCGACTAAGGTCCATCTAGTCAAGGCTATGGTTTTTCCTGTGGTCATGTATGGATGTGAGAGCTGGACTGTGAAGAAGGCTGAGCACCAAATAATTGATGCTTTTGAACTGTGATGTTGGAGAAGACTCTTGAGAGTCCCTTGGACTGCAAGGAGATCCAACCAGTCCATTCTGAAGGAGATCAGCCCTGGGATTTCTTTGGAAGGAATGATGCTAAAGCTGAAACTCCAGTACTTTGGCCACCTCATGCGAAGAGTTGACTCATTGGAAAAGACTCTAATGCTGGGAGGGATTGGGGGCAGGAGGAGAAGGGGACGACAGAGGATGAGATGGCTGGATGGCATCACTGACTCGATGGACGTGAGTCTGAGTGAACTCCAGGAGTTGGTGATGGACAGGGAGGCCTGGCGTGCTGCGATTCATGGGGTTGCAAAGAGTCGGACATGACTGAGCGACTGAACTGAACTGAACTATGGAAGTTAAGAGTCTTGCCTGTCAGACACAGGTGACAAAAAAGGTTTCCACGCCCAAGAGACCCACAAGGTCCTTCTGGGTTTCAAGCTCACTCTCAGTAAATTTGAAACACCACTCCAGCTTTCACCTGAAGAAAAAAATTAATTGTTGGTGACTTTTGTACAAAAATGATGAATTTTATTTTTCCATAAAGATATGCAAACATTAACCCTCTCTCTGGACAAAAGTAAGGCACTCACTATTTTACTAACTCACTCAGGTCTCTACGGTTCTTAATAAACTGTAGTACTGATGTATTAAATAAGTTTTGCTTTAACTTGCAAACAGAGATCTCATCAATGTGGGCCTCTCCAGCTGGACAGTCTTCTTCATCAGCGTTGCGGTCACCAGCATCAGACAGATTACCAGACAGGAAGTGCCTGTCGTACTTTCTACCTGTCTGGTACTGTCTCATAATGCCACTTGGTTCAGCTATGTCTGTGCGACTCTGCTTGTATGTCCACTTATTGTGTACAATGGAAGGTCGCAGAAGCTGTCAAAGGATTCTGATCTAGTTGGGTGAGAGCACCATTGCACTTAGAGACAGGAAAGCAAAACTCAAAATTAAAACATTAAATTACTTCAGAGTCTTTATTCTTAATACTTTGGCCTTCAGAACTAGTATAGCGTAAGCAATAATTGCTGAGTTAAATATGTAAAAAGTCTCATTTAAGCACAGAACAGTAAGCTAAAAAAAAACAGCAAGCAACTTTCAATATATTGTGAATTTGCTACTAGAGAGATGAACTGTTATGCCAGTTTCAATTTTTCTCCCTCTGATATGACTTATAAGCAACTGTCCACAACCCAGTTATTCTTAAGCAAGCACTTTGTCCAACACAGTTTTAATGCATTATTGCATTTACTAATATTTTCTTTGCAAGCCTGTATTTCCTCTAACCAGCCTACCCTTAAGAGAGTCGGTACTGCATGTTATATATTGTGTTGTATTATCCAAATTTCCAACACCTGGCATTATGCCTATACAGTGCAAGTGACATAAATTCTTGCTGACAAGATTAAACAAATGACTATGAAAAGCTCTTCTAAATAAAAAGATCATATAAAAATGGGCAAAAGATATAATTGATATACATATGCATACATCCACAAATTAAACATAAACATAAGCAAATTAAAAGATTCCCATCTACATTATATATCAGGGAAATGCAAACCAAAACAACAATGAAATATTTTTCATCCATCAGATGACATTATTTTTTAAGTTATATATTTATTTATTTTACTTTTATTTTGTGTTTCACTGGGTCTTTGTTGCTGAGTGTGGGTTTTCTCTAGTTGCAGAGAACAAGGGTTACTCTCCAGTTGTAGTGTGTGGGCTTCCCACTGCAGTGGCTTCGCTTGTTGTGAAACACCAGCTCTAGGTGCACAGGCTTCGGTAGTTGTGAAACGGGCTCAGTGGCTGTGGCTTGCAGGCCCTAGAGCGTGCAGGCTTTAGTAGTGTGGCTTTCAGGCACCAAAGCATGGGCTCAGAAGTTGTGACACATGGGCTTAGTTGCTCCACAGCCAATGGAATATTCTGGGACCAGGGACTGAACCCATGTCCCCTGCGTTGTCAGGCAGATTCATATCCAGGGAAGTCCCTATCATTTTAAATAATTACTTAACTACTATGTCTTGACAAGTGGAGACAAGCACACTCGAATAGTGTGCTTGATTCAAATTGACAATATTTATCAAAATGTAAAATGTGCTCTTTGATGTAGCAATTCCACTTTGTAAAACCCACACAGAAGAAGATGTAATATATGCACAGAAGTAGGAGGTTTAACAAAGCATAGTTTGTAATTGAAAAAAATGGAGAACCCATATTTCCATTAATAGAGGAATGGTAAATTAATAATAGTACATCCATCTTATGAAGCACTGTGAAGAATAAGGTAAAATTATGTCTATCATGTTGAGAGAATTCTGAGTCTCATTAAGAAGAGCATAGTTACTGAATAGTAAGAAAAACACTGGGAGAGCAGAATTGTGCCAAAATGTGCCCCTATGGCATAAGAAATTTTTTGAATTTTTTTTTT
The DNA here is from genome assembly GCA_006410675.1 of Oreotragus oreotragus. Lineage (NCBI taxonomy): Eukaryota > Metazoa > Chordata > Mammalia > Artiodactyla > Bovidae > Oreotragus > Oreotragus oreotragus. The sequence continues at coordinate 62,968 of SJYX01022419.1, forward strand.
TTTTTTTGGGAAAGAAGAATGGAACTGGAGGAATCAACTTACCTGACTTCAGGCTCTACTACAAAGCCACAGTCATCAAGACAGTGTGGTACTGGCACAAAGACAGAAATATAGATCAATGGAACAAAATAGAAAGCCCAGAGATAAATCCACACACATATGGACACCTTATCTTTGACAAAGGAGGCAAGAATATACAATGGAGTAAAGACAATCTCTTTAACAAGTGGTGCTGGGAAAACTGGTCAACCACTTGTAAAAGAATGAAACTAGATCACTTCCTAACACCACATACAAAAATAAACTCAAAATGGATTAAAGATCTAAATGTAAGACCAGAAACTATAAAACTCCTAGAGGAGAACATAGGCAAAACACTCTCCGACATAAATCACAGCAGGATCCTCAATGATCCGCCTCCCAGAATACTGGAAATAAAAGCAAATATAAACAAATGGGATCTAATTAAAATTAAAAGCTTCTGCACAACAAAGGAAACTATAAGCAAGGTGAAAAGACAACCCTCTGAATGGGAGAAAATAATAGCAAATGAAGCAACTGACAAACAACTAATCTCAAAAATATACAAGCAACTTATACAGCTCAATTCCAGAAAAATAAACGACCCAATCAAAAAATGGGCCAAAGAACTAAATAGACATTTCTCCAAAGAAGACATACGGATGGCTAACAAACACATGAAAAGATGCTCAACGTCACTCATTATCAGAGAAATGCAAATCAAGACCACAATGAGATACCACTTCACACCAGTCAGAATGGCTGCGATCCAAAAGTCTGCAAGCAATAAATGCTGGAGAGGGTGTGGAGAAAAGGGAACCCTTTTACACTGTTGGTGGGAATGCAAACTAGTACAGCCACTATGGAGAACAGTGTGGAGATTCCTTAAGAAATTGCAAATAGAACTGCCTTATGACCCAGCAATCCCACTGCTGGGCATACACACCGAGGAAACCAGAATAGAAAGAGACACATGTACCCCAATGTTCATTGCAGCACTGTTTATAATAGCCAGGACATGGAAACAACCTAGATGTCCATCAGCGGATGAATGGATAAGAAAGCTGTGGTATATATACACAATGGAGTATTACTCAGCCATTAAAAAGAATACATTTGAATCAGTTCTAATAAGATGGATGAAACTGGAACCAATTATACAGAGTGAAGTAAGCCAGAAAGAAAAACACCAATACAGTATACTAACACATATATATGGAATTTAGAAAGATGGTAATGAGGACCCTGTATGCAAGACAGCAAAAGAGATACAGATGTGTAGAGCGGACTTATGGACTCTGAGGGAGAAGGAGAGGGAGAGGGAGAGGGAGGGATGATTTGGGAGAATAGCATTGAAATATGTATACTATCATGTAAGAAATGAATTGCCAGTCTATGTTCAATGCAGGATGCAGGATGCTTGGGGCTGGTGTATGGGGATGATCTGGAGGGAAGATGTGGGGTGGGAGGTGGGAGGGGGGTTCATGTTTGGGAGTTCGTGTAAAAAAATAAATAAATACAAAAAAATAAAAATAAATAAAAAATAAATAAAAAATAAAACGTCAGAAGATTTAAAAAAAAAAAAATAGCAGATATTGAAGAAGCTGTGAAAACCCAGTAGAAGTTACCCTTTGGTTAGAAAATTTGCATTTATAAAAGATATCTTCATTTGTTAAGGGTGTTGCCCTCACTGCACCAGGAAGAGGGAAGTGAAAGTGTTAGTCACTCAGTCACGTCTATCTCTTTGCGACTGCATGGATTGTAAGCCACCAGGCTCCTCTGTCCATGGAACTCTCCAGGCAAGAATACTGGAGTGGGTAACTATTCCCTTCTCCAGGGGATCTTCCTGACCCAGGAATTGAACCTGGGTCTCCTGCATTACAGGCAGATCCTTTACTGTCTAAGCCACCAAGGAAACCTCAGGAAGAGGAGGTTGACTCTAAGTCTCTAAATAGCCATACTCTTGCTTTTTTTTTTTTTTTTGAGACAGTCTGAAAATTTATTTAATTAACATAAATTAACATAATTAATACAGTTTGATGAAGACTAACCAATAAGTGTTGAAGTTTTGAACCAAATTATTTGCTCCAAATGCTATACCTGGAATTTATTAACATTTGGGGAGTTGAAAAGTTTTTTTCATTATTTCTTTTGATTTGAAATGATTTAATTATACGGTACTGTGATTTTCCTGGTAACCTCCCCTAACTGGCCTCCGCTACCACCACCACCCCACGTCTTTCGTCCTTAGTTGGAGATGGTATTTAAGGTAGTGGCTTTCAGAGAGTTACTCAGCTTTCCTGGATATCTCCCACATATTCAGGAGATGTACACATTATTAAACTTGTATATGTTTTCTCTTAATAGTCTATCATTTATTACAGGAAGGTCTCAGCCAAAAACCTAGAAGACTAAAGGGGAAATTATTTTTTTCTCCCCTACAACATAATCCCATTTTATTTACTTTTCTTTTGGGGTTTTGGTGCTCTTTGTTTTGTTTGTATGTCCTCATATATGTGTGAAGTAGACTTTATTGAAGTGTGCTTCAGGTTTGGCACAGAGAAAGGGGGAACTATACCATATCAATTTGGGGCTAAATATGTTATTTCTCCTTTCCCCTGGTGGCTCAGAGGTTAAAGCATCTGCCTGGAATGAGGGAGACCCGGGTTCGATCCCTGGGTCAGAAGATCCCCTGGAGAAGGAAATGGCAACCCACTCCAGTACTCTTGCCTGGAGAATCCCATGGAGGGAGGAGCCTGGTGGGCTACAGTCCATGGGGTTACAAAGAGTCGGACATGACTGAGCAACTTCACTTTCACTTTTCACTTTAACAGTCTTACCAGGGTGTTTTCATGGACTCTTTGCCTCACATGGTAGCCCCCACCATGTGGCCCTCATGCCTTCAAGTGGTTTTTCTCTTTCTTCCATTTTTTTTTTTTAAATGTGTGTGCATGTACATATATAGGGCTTCCCGAGTGGCATTAGTGGTAAAGAATCCGCCTGCGAAGGCAGGAGACGTAAGAGACATGAATTCAATCCCTGGATTGGGAAGATCCCCTGGAGGAGCACATGGCAACCCACTCCAGTATTCATGCCTGGAAAATCCCATAGACAGAGGAGCCTGGCAGGGTGGCGTCCATAGGGTCACAATGAGTCGGACACGACTAAAGCAACTTAGCGTGCATTCATGTACATATATATAATTGTGAAATGCATAGGGGGGTAGTAGAGAAAATGTACATTTAATTTGATAATGGTTTCCTCTGGCAGAAAAATGGAAGTGATGACAGAAAGAGTTTGTCATCTTTTAGTCTTCATTTTTTCAAACATCTGTATGGTCTGAATCTAAAACAAGACTATATCCATATAATACTTGAGTAATAATAGAAAAGAAGGGAGAAAGATGGATTATGAGTGATTTTTTTTAACTTTCTTTTATACATCATCCTGAATTGTTCAAATAATTCTTCTTAAGGTATTGGAAAGATTCAGTTTCCCTACATAGGTCCTTCATACCAATTCCAGCACCATAGATTCATCATCCATTCAATGAATATTTACTGAGGGTATGTTGTAAACTAAACTCCACACTAAAATTTCTTTCTTTGTGTCTTTCTTAGTTTTCCAAGAAACAAATGGTCCCTGTTTTTGTTAATTTATCCATTCATTCAGCCTTTACTAACTGAGAATTCCCAGTCACTGTTAAAAGCTAGAGATAGTATAACCTCACTGCCCTTTAATGTAATGAACAGACAAGGCAGACAACAATAAGCCAATTACAGGAGGAAAGAAGAAAGGGAGGGAGGGATAGAGGAAAGGTAGGAGGAAAGAGATAATTACAAACTATGATAAGTGCCATGAAAAAAAAATAATACAGGGTGTTGCAAGTGCCTTTAAGATGTTCTTAAATCTCCGAGGGGAAGACTTTTCTAAGGAAGTGACTAAACGGAAATCTAAAATTTGAACTGTATTGCTGGAAGACTGGCTTTGGAGGACTGGTGTTATTTAGTTAAATCATGCTAACTCAAATTCATACATATAAAGAACCGTGCACAGCAAGGACTACTTGTATATATGACCCACCTCTACTGTCTTGGGAAATTGAGTCTTACTACCTTTATCCTCATATTACAAAGCAGAGACATCACTTTGCTGACACAGGTCCGTCTACTCAAGGCTGTGGTTTTCCCAGTAGTCATGTATGGATGTGAGAGTTGGACTATAAAGAAACCTGAGCGCTGAGGAATTGATGCTTTTGAACTGTGGTGTTGGAGAAGACTCTTGAGAGTCCCTTGACTGCAAAGAGATCCAACCAGTCCATCCTAAAGGAGATCAATCCTGGGTGTTCATTGGGAGGACTGACGCTGAAGCTGAAACTCCCAATACTTTGGCTACCTGATGCGAAGAGCTGACTCATTTGAAAAGACAGTGATGCTGGGAAAGATTGAGGGCAGGAGGAGAAAGGGATGACAGAGGATGAGATGGCTGGATGGCATCACCGATTCAATGGACATGAGTTTGGGTGGGCTCCGGGAGTTGATGTTGGACAGGGAGGCCTGGCGTGCTGCAGCTCCTGGGTTTGCAAGGAGTCAGACACAAATGAGCGACTGAACTGAACTGAACTGAACCTTCCTCTTCAGTGTACTCACTTTCTGCATGTTTGAGAAACAGCATTTCATAATAGGTAGAAATATGAAAGTGTGGCGATAGAAATGAAGATTGAAAGGTCTAGAGTTGGCAGAAGGAAAAGCAGAGGATAAGAGAGAAATTTGGAAGAAGGGAGAAAGGCAAGACTAGAGCTAGGAGACCAAATAGGTGGCTAATAGCCAAATAAAAGAAAGTTGTTAGCTAGGAGTGGAGATACACAAAAGTAGGTAGACCTTGAGAGACATTTGGGAAGTAAAATGGAGAGGCTCTGATGAGGAATTATGAAGGAAAGGGAGCATCAGGGATGAAGCCTAAGTTCCAAGGCTTGTATAAGCAAATAGACAGGGGTGACTGTCCCTGAGCCAAGGGGCACAGGAAGAGGAGAAGTAGGGGTAGATAACAGGCAGCAGAGTTCTTGGGGTCAACCTTCATTATATCGAGATTCTCTGGTCTTTAAAACAGCCAACTAGAAATGCTGAATAAGAGTTCAGGAGAACAATCTAGGCTGGATGCAAGTGTGGGAATAACTGACATATATTAGTAGCGTGGGTGATGATAAGTAGGACAGACAGGTGCTGAAAAGAAACAGAAATGAGTGGTGGTTAATGGCAAAAATTACTCAATTTGACAGGAACAGATCTGATAACCATAAAGTCCACTGAGATAAGGCCCAACTGCCCTCTAGTGGAATCCAAGCCATTTTAACAGTCTGCACAAAGAAATATATTGAGCTGATTTTCAAATGACTGTGAACAGAAACTCTGTAGGCTTTCTGTGGAGGACACTGAACCCTAAGCCAAGCCACCTGCCTCCCTCCAAAAGGCTCTGGATAAAATGAGGTTTCTCAGAAAAAGATTCAGACTTATAAAACAAAATTATGGTTGCCATGAAGAAGGGATAGGGACTTTGGGATGGTCGTGTACATACTGCTATGTTTCAAATGGATAACCAACAAGGACCTACTATGTAACACATGGAACTCTGCTCAATGTTATATGGCAGCTTGAATGGGAGTAGAGTTTGGGGGAGAATGGATATCTGTATGTGGATATCTGTATGTATATGACTGAGGTCCTTTGCTGTTCACCTGAAACGATCATAACACCGTTAATCAGTTAGACCCCAATACAAAATTAAAAGTTAAAAAGAAAAAAATACACAAAATGATCTGTCTTCTTAATAAAATTAAAAAAAAAACAGAATAACTGTATTTTTGAAATACCAGTCTACAATTATTTTTCCATTAACTCAAATAACCAAAATTTTCTAAAAAGCAAAAGTTGTTTTTTTTTTTCCTCAACTCTTGATGGCAAACTCGACTTGATCTGAAAACTCATTTGGTGGCAAAAATCTGACCTAAATTTCCATGAGGCTACTTAAGAGCCTTGATTGTCCCTCTTGGTATACATATTGTGCATTTCATTGTAAAACTTGATTGACTATGTATGTTGGTCCAGACCCTGGTGAGAGTGTTATATAACATAGTAAACGCACCTCACTGTTTTTCAAAAATGTGAGGTATAAAGTCTGAAATCTCTAAAAACTCAAATCTAAAAAGTCCAAGTTTCAAGTGGTCCTGAAGTTTCTAGCTGAAGGATCAGACAGATTGCCAATAGTAGAAAATGTCCTAACCTTTCGAATTTTAATCACAGAAAAGTTCAAAGGAGGGAAAAACACCACTGAGTAATTTACACAGAGACATCTATAAACTCTAGTTACCGAAGATTCAACATGAGTACAGTAAGGAATCTTAACAAAAGGCATAAGCAAACACGCAAACTTGGCTTTTCTGACAACCAGGTTCATCAAATGAGCTGCCGCTGTCCTGCCAACGTGCGCATACATGTGTGCATGCACGTGTGGGTGTATCACACCTATGAATCAAAAGGCAGGCACAGCCGGTAGATATCTTCACTCTCCCTAAGCGGCAAGCTGATGTCAAGGGTCTTTGACGTCTCTGCATAATATACAGTGCAGTGGACCAAGAAAGACCATACATCCTGTATTTTCTTCATATAAATCTTCAAAACTGAGATGCAAATAATCTAGATTAAGATTCTATACAATTGTTTTCCCTTTAAAAGTACATAATAAATTTTACACTAAAACCATGCTTAGTTAAAAAAAAAAAAAACAAACTACTGTGTACTCTGAAAGGCCCCTACTTACTAACATGGAAAAATGTGATAATCTCATTCCTTGTGCTCATCTGCTGGTTCTATGGCACAGGGCCAGAAATAAGACAAGTTAAGACAGAACTATCAAAAATTTTTATTTTATCTTATGTCTAATAAAAATAGATTAAAATGCAACCTCCTCTCTGAGAAAGCAGTATCTTAAATTCATTTAGAATTGGAAAACTTTATGTTTATTTATTTATTCAACATGTATTTATTAAGTAGTTACAAAGCACCAAGCATTATCCTAGATACAGTGAACAAGGCAAAGTCCTAATTCAGGTATGGTATGAAGATGCCAGAGTGTTATTCCTATTTTACAGATAACAGAAATAAGATTGAGAGAGGTCTCAACAACAAAAGTAATATAAAAGCACACACTTATATATTTCCATCCATTACAAAATGCTCTTTTTCAAACATGCAAAAGCAAGTACACTGAGGATAAAGGTAGTAAGACTCAATTTCCCAAGACAGTAGAGGGGGGATCAGTCCTCACTTTACACCACTCTCCCAACGAAACAGTACAGTAAGAGCTGAACTTTCCCGCAGACCCTCTGACATAAATCTCTGTGTACTAATTCATGACCTTCCACCTGCCCCACTGCCCTGCATATCAGAGGCTAAGGCAGACAACAGAGATAAGGCCTAGAGCACTAGCAAAGGTGAGCTAGGCAGGAAGTCACAGAGCCAGCCAGAACACACACACCCAAGCCCCAAAGTTAGGGGAACAACACGATGACCTTGACAAAGTCAAAGAGGATGACCCCAAAGCCAAACACACCAAAAATCCTAATCCATATAATGTTGAGGTCTTTCCCTAAAAGGATAGAGTGGAAGAACTCACTGATGGCTAGTTTATTTACTATGATTTTTCTCCAGCGCTGCCTTAAAATGAACATTCAAGAAGAGTTTTCTACTAAAAAAATAGGAAATAATCCCAAGAACAACATACCTTGATTTTAGAGGGCTTTTTTCCCCTGCTGAGCACCTCAGAGCACTTTGTGGGGGTACCAGATTTCCAATCAGCAGTAGCTAAGTAAGAGGTGTTTCTACAGCCTCTTGGAATTTCCTAAAGAAATACAAAGGCAAAGAAGGGGGTCACTGAAGGCCACAGACATATTGTCTAAAGTCTGTATTCATGCATATTTTATAGACAGGTAAGGTAAAAGCTAGAGATGTTTCAGTTCTCTAAGCTTTTGGCTCCCAAGTGAGTGAGACTAGCCAAAAATGCAGGTAAACAAAATACCAGCTGAAAACTCCTCTACAAGAATGCTTTGGAATATCACACCTGGATTTTGGCTCCAAGCCACCGCAAACAGAGTATGTGGGTTTACTGGCATTGGAACAAGACTATCCGTAGGAGAAACCAGGGGAGTAGATGGCTTAGGGGGCCTGATAATGGGTATGTTCTGCCTCTTATCTACTGGCTCAGATTCAGTCCAGGTGGAGAATGACTAAAAATGGCTGCCTTATTGTGGCCTCTGGGCTTAGACGTTTCCACTTGGGTCCTGGTAAACAGGGATTCACCTCCCTCGAACAAAAGGCTAAAAAGAAAAACTTGAAATAAATATCCAAAAGATCTGCCAAGAACTCAATGGGCCACAAAGAATAAATAAATTAATAATAATAATAACAGAAGAAAAAAGAAAGGGAAAACGTAGGAGAAAAGCCTCTTCACCTTAGTAAGAGGTCAGAAACTAACTGTTCTTGTGGTAAACCATGCAGGGTCTTGAAGAAGGGCTCCTGTCAAAAAGGTGTCAGTTAAGGCATGAGGTCAGTTACTAGATTACAGTGAGCAATGTCTCAGCCTCAAGCAACTCTCAGGTGGAAGGAGATGAGACAGCTAGATTTAACACTAAACTAACACATGAATGTTTGAAGACACTTCATCATCTTACCCATAAACTTGTCTTTCATTGCCAACTTCCTGAGCTTCAACCATCCTCAAGGTTTCTCAATCTTAACACTATTGCCACTTTGAGCTGGCTGTTCTATGCATTATCGATGAGCATATCTGGCCTCGTCCTACTACAGAAGTAGAAGCCGCACTGACCCCACAATTATGACAACCCAAAATGTCTCAAGACATTGTAAAATGTCCCTGGGGGCAAAACTGTCCTCAGTAAAGAACCACTGCTCTCAGATAAGGGGCCTAATGAGGCACTAAAAAGCATGATAAGCTGTGGAGCCAGATGACCTAGGTGTGTTCTCAACCTCATTTCCTATCTGTGAAACATCAGACAAGTTATTGACCACTCTGAGCCACAGTACCCTTGCGGGCACCACTGCTACCCTTCTGGGATACTGGGAAAATCAAATGTTATAGAGTCTGACACATGGTGGGTATTCAATTTTCGTTTTCTTCCCTTCTGCTCTCTAAGATCCTCTAAAGGTATAGACACCTTCCATTAGTATTTTAACCTCTCACTCACTCCTGTACTCCAACAAATTCCCTAATTCTTTCTCTGGTTTGCTCATGCGTGAGATTAAAAGGGTCTTAGGAAGACTTAGGAAGCATACCTGAGCTTTGCACTTACTAGCTAGGTGAACTTGGACAAGTAATTTAATCTCTTGCGAACTAAAATGTGAAAGTCGCTCAGTTGTGGCCAACTCCTGTGACCCCACAGGCTGTAGCTCACCAGGCTCCTCTGTCCATGGGATTCTCCAGGCAAGAATACTGGAGTGGGTAGCCATTCCCTCTCCAGGAGATTCCCAACCAAGGGATACAACCCAGGCAGATTCTTTACCATCTGAGCCACCAGGGAAGCCCCAGTGAATCTTCAGGATTCTCTGGTAGTACACCAGTATCACTGTCTTGGTATATACCAAACTGCATGAGGTTCTTACTGCCCTTCTAAAAAGCCTGTCCTGGCCCACTATCACTTTGTAAGCATGGAAAATATGGATTGCAGGTCCCTTTTACTCAACCAAGTACATGTCTTATTAAATTGATGCTCAGACATGTATATGCATTAAGATATGTTGTGAAGATTTTCAAAACAAAACACAGAGACTCAAGACACCACCAAGTGACGTCGCTCAGTCGTGTCCGACTCTTTGCGACCCCATGGACTGTAGCCTACCAGGCTACTCTGTCCATGGGATTTTCCAGGCAAGGGTACTGGAGTGGGCTGCCATTTCCCTCTCCAGGCAAGACACCACCAAAGCAGTATCTCATTTATAGTCCAGTATCCCCTGGAGTAGGATATGGCAACCCACTCCAGTATTCTTGCCTGGCAAATATCCTGGACAGAAAAGCCTGGCAGACTACAGTCCATGGGGTCACAAAGAGTCAAACACAACCAAGCAACTGAGCACACACACACACAGATGGGACTCAAGCAGCTATCACTTTTTATAAACTTCTCTGGTGACAATGATAATGTGGGCAGGATTAAGACCACAGTCCTTGACTCAGACTCTCCAATCTAGTTAAGTGCACCTGCTCGCCATCCCTAATTCGTGACTAATTCCCTCCTACCTCCAAGCTTTGCACAATTACTGCCCCTACCTGAATTGCTTCCCCAGCTTTCCTCAGCCAGTCCTTGGCTCTTCCTTCTTTCAAGATTAACCTCCTTTAGGAAACTTTCCCAGTTTCTCTAGTACTAGGACTTGCTCACCCATGAAAATTTTTAGTACATGCATGATATATGATGTTTAGAAAATGAAATTTGTTTTCAAACAAAAGTGAGCATTATAGAGCACTGCCCTTCAGAGAAGTTCTGGAACAACTTCTATGAAGAGCATCACTAATCAGAACACTCATTTGAATTCTTCCTGTTTAATGGCTATCAAGACCACGTTGTTAGAGTTACAAAAAACAGTTTTTGTCTTTATCAACACACCCTACTCACCAGACTTGGCTCTAAATATCTTTCAGAGATTTCTAAATATTAAATTCACCATGCAAAGGATGATTTATTATGCTGGATAGTATTTTTCAGTTGTACTACAAGATCTGAAGACAATTTTTTAAACATTTCCAACAACAGCAGCATTGTTGGAATGAGTGTCATCTTCCCAGTTGATTACTTGGATAGAAACACTTACATTTGAATAAATAAATTATGATATGCTTGTTTTGAAATAAGTTGTCACCATCAATCAAAACATCTTATTACTCCAAGTTTAATTACTATTATTAGCTTGAAAGCTGTTTGATTAGAGTGGTGGTTCTCACAAGGGGACATTTGGCAATGTCTGAAACAGTTCTGATTGTCACAACTGAAGGGGACATACAACTGCTCAACAGCATCACAGTTGAAAACATTGGATTAGATGTCTCTACAGCTCTGCAGCATGTTTTTCTTGTATATTGGGGTCTGCCTGGATCCTCTTTAGAAATTTCTTCCTCATCATACCCCTCAGGGCAGAGCTGAGTAGATGAAGGCAATAAGGAAATACTATGTGACTGGCTAACAATTTGTTTCTAGTAATTAGAAATTCCCATTAATCAAGAGTCATTATCCCAAGAAGGTGTAACAGACAATGGCATAATGTGATTGGGAGTGTGGACTTCTGAGGTTAACTTGCCTAGATACAAATCTCAGCTCTGTCATTTACTAAATGTGTGACTTGGGAATTTATTTAACTTCCCTATGCCTAAATTTCCTCATCTATAAAATGGGAATAATGGTATTTCTTATCTCATTATTTTTGTAAGATAAAATAAACTATAAAGTGTTTAGTGTCTGGCAAGAAGTGCTCAATAACTGTTATTATTATTATTGTTAGTAATAATTATTATCATCAATCATTTTACATAAATATCACTGTAAAGATTAAAGTGCTAGACATTTGCATAGAGTGCAAACCCAAGTAAGCTCAAATTCATGACTGGAATTGACAGGGCGCAAGAGCAGTGGCTCTCAACCTTGGCTGGATATTAGGATCACCTAGGGAGCTTTTAACAAAACCCCAAAGCCCAGGACACATTGCAGACCAATTCAACCAGAATTCTTGGAAATGGGACCCAAGTATCAACATTTGTTAAGGCTCTCCACATGAGCCCAATATGTAGTTAAGGACCACGGCATTAAAGTTATTATTAACAAAATTCTCTCTCTCTCTTTGTATCAGTGGGATGATACAAAGAAAGCACAATAAGAAAAAAGACAAAGGTATATGAAAGAAGTAAGATGTAGGGAATAATCTTTGAGTTAATAAATACATTCTGAATAACAGAGATTCAGAGATAAATATACCAGTTCCTAACCTTTGACGAATTTACAATCCCTTTACCAATAAAATATATAAGGTGCTATTAGAATGGGAGGGGAAAAGCCCTGAAATGTAGCTATATGGGAAGGTAACTGTAAAGCACTTTATATAGACTTGAGAGACACAAGAAAAGCTGTATAGAAAGTTGGGGAAGTAAGAACACCCAAGACAGTTGGGTAACAACATTTTCAAAATTTAAAAGAAGTCGTACTGATAGTTCAATAAGGAGTTCTGAATAACCAAGGAAAAGTTATTTGTTGTTGACATTTTTAAAAAGGTTAATTTCACAGAGATGAAATATCTTACTGCCTTATCCCACAAAGTACAGCAAATCAAACGTACTATCTCAAAAACTGGTCTACTCTACTGGGCCCATGTTTCATAATATTGTGCCAATTATATTTGGGACAACAACCCTCAAGGAAAACCATATCCACCAATTTAAAAGCACACTACTAAATGACTCACACTCAAGTAAATCCAATAATAAAAAGGAATGGATACTTTCTATTCTTACCCCAAGAGTCAAAAATATATATACATATTATATATATATATATACACACAAATTTTTTTTTATATTCAAAAGACTAACATTCAGGACCAAATCAACTTTTTTATGAACAACGACACTAAAAAACCCTAATAACAGAAACTCATATCCTGAACAGAAGAGGGGTTTCTTTACCTTTAATTTTGGGCTCCACTATAACTTAAAAGCATGTGCAATCTTCACTTGTAATTACTAAAACAAGTGGTTCTATATGCTAGAAGTTTTCAGTTTGTACATTTGCCTCTCCGAAGACCTATTAGACAGATCAAAACCCAACTGTGGGAGCAAAACTACCCCCCATTCACTGGAACCAAACACAAGCCTTGATGTCTTGTTTTACTTTTCTATGTGCACCCCGTTAAGGACCTATGAAACAATGCGAGACCACCATGCAGGGTGGGGAGAGAGTTGAATTATAACAGCTGTGGTCTCAACACAGGAATCACAGCACACTGTGAAACCCTCCATAGCTCTGGATCACAATTAGAGTAACACCTGTGCAAAACAGGTTTTTTCTGATCCCCTAGAAAGCCCTCTATTTTATGCAGGCCCAAACTATGTTTGCTGTTCTTAAGCCAGTTCTCTGCCTTGGAATTTAGACAATCATTCAACTGCTCATTTCATCCCTCTAAAGCAATCCAGAGTTCATGGGAGATACATCAATGAGTCAGTTCATTCCTGCCTCACCCAGTTCTTCTCTATGTGACTCCCTGGGCAAGATCACTTTTTATAAGGATGAAAAAGAATATCCTTTGTCTATGATACATAAAGGCTTTTCATGAAGTCAAATCTTCCACAGTATTGATGGCATGAAGGAAGTCTGGGGGAAGGACATGACTCCTCCACTCTGTAGGACCTACTCCACAAGTGAAAGAGGCAAACTGTATGCCCCCAAAGAAATGACTACCAAAAACTGAGGCAATCACCCCAGAAATTTTCTGCAGTCTCTGCTTAAAAGGAGTCAGAAGAATGTCATTCTTGGACACTACTAAAAATGTGATTAAGACAGCTTTTCAGAGATCCACAACAGACAGGAAATGTCAGAATCAAATTTTCAGGCTCAATTATTCATCTCATAAATAAATTTTGAAGATGGCCTTGTCTTATGAAAGTTGAGAAGTACAGTGTTTAGCAATTATGCAAACCCTGAAGACTTGGCTCCCTGAAATCATTTCTGTTGGTCTTGGAATGCTCTCTGGATCCAAGTAGCTGACAAAGTTTCTTCTTATTATTATTATTAATAACACAAGGCTTTAAGAAAGGTATGAGCTCTTTGAGCAAGTAAAGAGACTCTGGCTTAATTCCATTTTTCCAGTCTTACTATCAACCAATGGTTGCTGATTTTCTACTTATTCTTTGCTCTATGTCTTAGTAATAATAATTCATTATTCAATTCAGGATGAATTCAAAGTCAAGATGTTGGGCTTTTTAGCCTTACAGCAATATTTGCACAAACGGAAATCAGTTAAAATCTCAGTAGGTAATAACTGTAAGAATTGTTCTCCTGGCATGCCTGGCCACTGGGAGGACACTTACAGAACAGCTTATTGCTGTCTCACATCCATCATAAAGGAACAGAGCTAAGCACGCACCGCACAGAAACTTTTAATGAGGTTCTAGTATTCTCGTGGCCTTCATTGTTTAATATAGCCAAACAGCCTAAAACGTGTGAAGTTCTGTTTCAAAACAGAAACAAACAAACAAAAACACCTGCAAACCCTAGGCTCTGCCTCCAGGGGCTTACATCTTAAAGCAGTAGACCACATTTGCACACAGCTAGTAAAAAATGCGTTTAAATGAAACGCTTGCTATGCACTCAGCACTGTACTGTGGAAGTTTTAAAAGTATAAAACATGCCTCATCCTTAAAGAGGACTCAGTGAAGTCAGAGACAAGATAAATGCTAGAGAAGAGATCAGCAAGGACTAGAAAGATCGGAAAGAAGTTCAGGAGGACATGTGCCTTTAGCTAGGTCTTGAAGGACAGATAACATTTGGGTGGAAGGAAGGCATTTAGGCAAGAGGCTAAGATAAACAAAGATGTGAAAGCTGGAGTATGGCAGTCACATAGGATTCTGAAAGCATTTCTTTTCCTCCCTTTTTCTTTCGATTTTCTTAGATACATCTGATGGGACAAGGTTAAAATTATATGAAAGAATTTTGCCTCATCTACACGGACTTCCTATGGAAACAGAGAGACATGGAAGCCTTTGAATGAGGGAAATGTGATTTAACTCAGTGGATTGGAAACGTCTGTGTCTGTATGTAGTGTATAAAATGCTGCCATGGGAATATAAAGTCCTGGGGCAGGAAGATTCCCAGGAAGACATGACTCCTTTCATTTAGCTAGGTGACATCACACATACACATATACACACACATACATACACCACAAATCTGCTTAACTTGCCTGCCAATTATACAGACTGTGAGAGTGCAAAATATTATAGGTAATGTCCAACTTTCTCATCCTCTCTCTGGCTTCATGCTCTCCCATCCAAGTTCTCCAGTAAATCCACATGGAGTCTCCTCATTGGCTACCACCAAAAATCCACTCCTGTTCAAGCACTTCTTGAATTTATCACCTTGGTACACAGTCATGAAGAGAGCTGCATTATAAAGCATGTGACTTTCTGTCATTTGGGTGGATCCACCAGTACTAGTCTCTCCTTTCTTCTCTTCCAAGAACTAAGAAAGCTCTTTGCTTGTCTAGCTCAAAAGAGTTCCAGGCATATCCTTGGAATCCTGTTCTAAACCCCACACACTTTTCTAAACAGAATGTTGTCTAAGTGAATTCTAGTGAATGCAATTTTCCTGAATCTAATTAAAACTTGCCCTAACTGAAGGGGAAAAGGGGGAACATTAGCAGTCTCAGTTTTTATCAAGTTCTCTCCCAAAGTAAAAGGTAGGGAGAAGGCAAAGCATGATGACTACTTAGCACTCCGCTTCCCCCCACACCACACCTACTTCACTACAGAGCCTTAAATTCGCATCACTCTCCTTGGAGACATCCAGCATCTGCAGGTCTTATTGGAATCCTCTTCCAGCGTTGCCTCTTTATTCATTTGAGGCACCTCCCCCATTCAGTTCAACCAGACAAGGTCTCCTCTGGCAGTGGAGGCCACCCAGGAACCTGGAGAAAAGTCCGGGGATGCAGCACTGCAACAACACAGTCAACAGCACTAGGCTTAAGGAAGCCCCAAGAACAGGATGAACCTCCTAACCTAAACCTAGTGCCAGGTTTGCTTCCTCCTCAGAGTGAGAGACCACCCTGGATACTGTTAAGCTGGTACCCTGCCCTCTGCAGCACCTCCCTCTAGAGCCTCACCCCCACACAAGAAAAAGTTAGGTGTTTCTATGAGCACCTTTGCTCGTGGTGCTGGAGTAGTTCACCTCTTCTAACTTCTTTCTCATTGCCTGACCTTAACTTCTGGAAGTAATGGTTTTTCTTGTTAGCAGGCATCTGCCACAAAACGTCTCTTCTCTCCATTAACAAAACCACACTGCATACCAGGAAGTCCTATGTATGTTCTTATACTGAGATACTACCACCAATCTTGTTTGTGATTCAGCACATACCAAGCTTCTTTCTGAAATACCCAATATTAAACAGTGTACTTTCCCCAAAGTCTGTATTGTCTATTTCAGAATGGTTTCTATAACTTTTCTCTAAATTTAAATAGAATTTCCAAAATCAACATTTTTAGCCATTTCAACAAACTCCTAATCTCCCTGCACAGTGTATTCCACAGTTTGGAAGTCATTATACTGTACTCCTGATTCAGCTCTGCCCCTTAATTCAAACGATACTGGACAGGACCCCAGATGAAACACAGATGCCAAACAGGGAACTTGGAGATCTGTTTAAACTTGGACAAACCCAAATTCTATAGGATGTGAACACCAGAATCTTCTTTGTGATTCTGTGAGTGCTCAGGACTGGCTTCCATGCACTTCTCCCTCTATGCTCCCATACATCAATTCAGGCAGGAAGCCCAGTCTGCTTACCAGTTTCTACAAAAATCTACTCATAACCAAATTTTTTTTGAGTTTAGAATCTTTAAGAGGCTTTGGGGACAGTTTCATAGAGAAGAACCATACCTTGTTGTTCTCCATCTTTCTTTATTCTTCCTCTTTCTCTCTGCAGAAATAATATAAGAAAGGAAAAGGAACAAGAAGGCAGAGAAAATGGACCCCTGAAAGAGGAAACACTGGATACAGCAAGTTAGTGGGAGAAAGCTGAGTCCCTCCGATGGAAGTGCTGGAGCCGGGGGGGGGGGGGG
>SJYX01022420.1:6992-38245 GCA_006410675.1 Oreotragus oreotragus
ATTTTGTGTCTTGAAACACTCATTAAGGTCTGACATGCTTTGCATTCGGGTTCCTCTTTCTAGGATTCTGAGATCAGGGCCAATGAACTCAGGACAGCTCTGAATGAAGTGTTTTCCAAACGTAAGTTCTTCCTGGGGGCTTTTCAGGAAGTCTGGGAGCCTAAGAGAGATGTTGGGAGCCAGTGAGGGTGGGGGTGGGCACTGGGCCAGGGACACTGCAGATGGGGACCAGGGCCCTGATTCCATCTGTACCGAGAGAGCATCTGACAGGTGGGAGAGGCTGGAGCAGAGGGGGTGGGCAGGGTGAGAGTGGGGCTGATGCTGGGGCCAGTCGGCCGTACAGCAAAGAGTCCTGAGTCCTGGCAGGAAAGAAATTGGCTGAGAGTGACGTAAATGAAATTCTCCCACAGAATTAATAACTTGGTACTGTGGAAGCTGTGCAGCTTGAAACTCCTGTTCTGTAGTGCCCCTCTGGGGAAGGCGGGTGGAGGGGAGGATTCTGCCTGTCCTCGATCCTAACAGTCTCCGTCTTCAGACTTTAGCTAAAGTCCTGAGGGCTGGCAGAGGATCAGACTGCACCCAGGCTGAGGAAAAGCATGTTCCTCCCCTATGAACTGCAGATCCATGGCGCTGGTTTCTTGCCCAGCCCAGGGATGGGCCAGGTTAAGTCTTCTGGCTGGTTGAACGATGGATATGTTCACCCATGGCAGCCAGAAAGGGTCCGAGCGTGAAGGGCACAGGGGCAAGGCCGGATGTGAGTCCACCCTGGGGCTGAGCACCTCCCCGAGGTTGAGAGCCCAGGCTTGGAGGCCCTCCCCACCCTCTGCTCCAGCTGTTCCTCCTGCCTGGCAGAGAAAGAACCCAGGGAAGTGGAGAGGGCTGCAGAGTCTTTAGCGTCTTCCTGCCTTGGCTTTCAGGTGTGAGCAAGTTGAGCATGGAGCCAGGGATGGCTGTAGATCCCAGAGATGCCTGCAATTTAGCAGTAACATTAACAGTTACTGTTTGAGAGGCTGTGTGTTGTGGTTAAAAGCTTGGGCTATGGAGCCAGATAGCCTGCGTTTAGATCCCAGTGCTGCTTGGGTTCTGTGATCTTGAGCAAATTATTTAACCTCTCTGGGCCTCTGTTTCCTTATCTATAAAGTGGGTATGAAGGTATTTACCACATGGCGTACAGTTCTTAGAGGGCTTCCCTGGTGGCTCAGTTGCAAAGAATCCACCTGCCAACGCAGGAGACGCAGCTCTGATCCCTGGGTTGGGAAGATCCCCTGGAGAAGGGAATGGCAAGTCATTCCAGTATTCTTGGCTGGGAAGTTCCACGCACGGTGAAGCCTGGAGGGCTGCAGTCCATGCATGTGTGCTAAGCCACTTCAGTCGTGTCTGACGCTTTGTGATCCTATGGACACAGGCTCCTCCGTCCATGGCATTCTCCAGGCAGGACTACTGGAGTGTGTTATCATGCCCTCTTTCCATCTTTCCAATCCAGGTATCAAACCCATATCTCCTGAGACTCCTGCGTTGCAGGCAGATTCTTTTCTGCTGAGCTACTTGGGCTGCAGCCCAAGGGGTCTCAGAAGAGCTGGACTTGACGTAGAGACTAAACAAAATAGAGTGCTTCGAACAATACCTGGCCAATAAAAAGCTAGCTGATTTATTAAGAACTTGTCATAGACCAAGCACCATGCTAAGAACTTCACTTATGTTATCTAATTTTATCACCAGTTAGCTTTGGGGGCAAGTATTATTGTTGTTCTTATTGATGGAGCAGAAAAGCACAGCTCAGAGATACTAGCTTGCTGAAGTCCGTGGCTTGTGAGTAGCAAAGCTGAGATTGTGACACTGAACCCTGAGGCCAGCATCCACCTCTGGGACTCCAGGGGTCCTCTTCCCAGGAGCCTGCCACCAAGTTCGCTCATTTATGTGGAGCTCATGTTCGGCTCTGTACTCTGGCTGGTGTCTTTGGTGGCCTTCTACCAGGGCGATTATTTCCTGTGCCTTCAAATGATCCTGATTCCCCCCACCCCTTTCTATTTAAATATTTAGGAACAGACGTCAAATTTGATGGATTTGACACCAACACTTGCAGAGAGATGATCAGCCTGATGGATGTATCCTTTAAATGTCACATTATTTTTACTTTGATCCTGGTTTTCTCGACTCCTCCACCTGAGATGGAGGCAGGGGAAAGAGAGAGAAGGGAACCAGCGTTTTCTGAGCATATAGATGGATTTGACACCAACACTTGCAGAGAGATGATCAGCCTGATGGATGTATCCTTTAAATGTCACATTATTTTTACTTTGATCCTGGTTTTCTCGACTCCTCCACCTGAGATGGAGGCAGGGGAAAGAGAGAGAAGGGAACCAGCGTTTTCTGAGCATATGGCAGGTACCTGCCTGAGCTGGAAAGAAAAATGTCATCTCATTTTTGCTCCTCAGTAAGCCTGAGATGCTCTCTGTTTTACAGGTGAAGAAACTGAGGTGTGCCATGTTTAAATGACTTGTTTAAAATCCTCTTTTTGGTGATTCACTTTTTTTTTTTTTTCATTTTCACGAAGAACTTAATTTTTTTATTGGAGCATAATTGCTTTCCAATGTTGTGTTGGTTTCAGCTGTATAATAACGTGAATCAGCCATGATTACATATATATCCCCTCCCTTTTGAACGTCCTCCTTACCCTGATCCCACCCCTCTAGGTCATCGCCGAGCACCATGCTGAGCTCCCTGTGCTATCCAGCAGCTTCCCACTAGCTATCTGTTTTGCATATGGTAGTATATACATATCAGTAATTCAGAGATAGCAAAAATGGCATTTGTGGCCTTCCTCCCACTTATCACGGCATTCCTCCCACGGGGCTCGTTTCCTCTCCTTCATCTCCCTGGCTCTCTCCATCCCCATCCATCTCTGTCTCCCAGCCTTGACACCAATTGTTGAGAATTTGATCACACAGGATAAAACCTGTTTGTTTGCTCTGACCTGATTTGACCTTTGTTCTATGTTGAAGAATGAGAAAGAGATCTGGGGACAAATGGAGAGGGTTAGGGCATTCTAGGTGGAAGGAAAACCTTGAGCACAGAGTGGGGAAGGGCAGGGCACCCCTTCCTTGAAACTTGGTCTTGGGTGGGTCCAGGTTACCGTGTCCCATGGTGCTGCTGGTGAAGGCGACTTCTTTGAAAACCGGGGCTTTGGAGGATGTGCTTCAGCTCTGGGGGCTTCATCTGTGATGAGATATGTGGCCTCTGGGGTGGGAGGAATGAGTTGTGCTTGCACCGTGACCATGCACAGAGGGCCTGGGCAGCCGGTTTGAGTGTGCTGACCTCTGCTGGGGGTGTCACCTGTGGCGAGCTGGTTCTATCCTTGCGGTCCCGGAGTTTCAGATGCTGGACCTGTCCAGCCCTGAGGCCTTCTATGAGGCCAGTGTGGTCCTTCAGTGAGGTCCATGTTTAAGAAGCCATGGGCCACGATTCACTTTTCTGCAAACAGTTCCTTGATTTCTGAGTCATTCTTCTCAAACTTGCCTGTGAACTTTCATTTAGATTTGAGGGTGACCTGTGGTCCCTCAAACATTGTTCCCAGGGGTGTTTGCATTTTCATGGCTCTAAGAGGACCGTGACTCAATCATTCTTCAAGAGCGTCTGTTTCACCATTTGGATGCTTTGGGGCACAGTGGTTTTGAACCAGAAAACACAGCAGAACTGCCCACGGTGAAAGTCTCTCAGTCGTGTCCGACTCTCTGCGACCCCAGGGACTATACAGTCCATGGGATTCTCCAGGCCAGAATACTGGAGTGGGTAGCCGTTTCCTTCTCCAGGGGATCTTCCCAACCCAGGGGTCGAACCCAGGTCTTCCACATTGCAGGCGGGTTCTTTACCATCTGAGGCACAAGGGAAGCCCCGTGGAACCTTGTGCAGCTTTTTGTGTGTTTTTGCTCAGTTATTCAGTGGCCTCCGACTCTGCAACCCTTTGGACTGTAGCCCACCAAGCTCCTCTGTCCATGAGATTTTTTCAGGCAAGAATACTGGAGTGGGTAGTGATCTCCTCTTCCAGGGGATCTTCCCGATTCAGGCTTGGAACCCATGTCTCCTGTGTCTCCTTCATTGCAGGTGGATTCTTTACCTGTTGAGCTATTGATATCGAGACATAATTCACATCCCATCCCATGTACCCATTTAAAAGGTACAATTTCATCGTTTTTTTTAGTATATTCACAGAGTTGTTCAAACACCACTATCCGTTTTAGAGCTATTTATCACCCCTAAAAGGAACTCTGCACCCATATTTGCAATCACTCACCTTTCCACTCAACAACCCAACCCCCCAACCCATGTACCCATTTAAAAGGTACAATTTCATCGTTTTTTTTAGTATATTCACAGAGTTGTTCAAACACCACTATCCGTTTTAGAGCTATTTATCACCCCTAAAAGGAACTCTGCACCCATATTTGCAATCACTCACCTTTCCACTCAACAACCCAACCCCCCAGCCCTACTACCATTTTCTGTCTTTATAGATTTGCCTATTCTAGATATTTTCATGTTACTAGAATTGTTTAACATGTGGTCCAGTGTAGCATGTATTATCGCTGAAAAATCATAGGGTTTTAAAAATCCAGTTGCCTGGGTCTCGCTCCTGGAGATGCTGATTCAGAGTATTTGGGACAAGGCCTGGGAGTCGGCAGCTCCATCTGGAATGGAGGATATGTTGGTGCTCTGAGACAGGGCTTTGGAACAGACAGGAGATCCAAGTTCTGGCCCTACTACAGTTATTGAATACTGTGAACCTTGTGTTTTCTCCTGGAAAATGGGATGACAGAGTGTAGCTCCTGTGGTCTTGTGAGGCTGAAATGAGACACAAGTATACACAGGTCTGGCTAGATCATAGCGTTAGCCCTCTTTGTGGTTTACTATCCTCGGGTATGTTGGTAGACATATTAGTGAGGATTGGAAGATTGTGGTGCCTCCAACACTCATCATAGATTGTGGAGATAAAAGACACAGACTTCCTTAAAGGGTGAGGTTTACAGTCTTGAGTGCAAGCATGACTTTTTGTTTGGCTAGTTGAAGGAGGTGAGAATGATGGTCTGTTTCAGAATTTAACACCTGAGTTGTAACATGCTGGTGTCTATTGATTAATTGGGATGGCTGAGAAAAGGGTAGTTTCAAAGAGACCAAACTTCACAAACAGTTCAAAAGCACCCCCTAGGTCTAGCCCAGTGCTTAATCAGTATTCACTGGACACAGAGAATTGCACAGAACCCCTGGCCCATTTTGGCTGAGCCAGCTGTCCTGCTGGGACCCTGTCCCAGGATCCCTGGGAATCAATGTTGAGAAGCTCAGAGCCTCTTCAAAGCACCGGACAAATACGTGTAGACTGTGTGTGGCTAAGAATCCCAATCCTGTGCTCCTGAGGAGTCTTCTGGTACCATTTTGCCATCAACTCTAGTATCAGTGGCAGACATTTAAATCTGGAAGAGAATTTCCTGACTTGCCCTTTGCCCCTAGCTCTGTGCCTGACCTCAAACGAGGGCCTTTGTGAGCGTTTGACTCTTTAATCTTTATTTGAATTTGTCTCCCACCAATCCTTCCCACCATGACCCCCAGGGCCCTGCTTACTGCAGACATGGATGTTCACTGAGGTCTTAAGGCACTCACTGTGCAAGGTCACAGAGAATGTGATCCATAACACATGTGGAATCTGGGCTGGATTGTGTTGGCCTTAACCCGCCTAGAGCAATGGGACAGGCTCCCTGGAACTGGTGGAATTCAAGACACTCTGGTTGAAGATCCGGAAGTATCTGGTAATCCTTTTCTCTCTGTTGGGTAACCTCTGGGCTCTGGTCACTCTCCTCTGTTCTGTTTCTAGCGCCTTGCCCTTCCTGACACCCATTCCTGATCAGTTTCCTGCACATCATGGTCAAAGAGAACACCAGACCTGGACACATTGTCCAGGAAGGACTAAGCAGGCTCCTGCGCCAGTGCCGCCAGAGGAAGTCCCACTGTTCACAGAGCACAAGGACTAGCACTGGCTCCCAGCACAAGCTCCTACTTTTGTTCTGGAGACTTCTTGGGAGGAATCAGTGAAGCCTCTGAGGGTGTCCCTGGCCTGTTGAGGAAGCAGTGGGGTGGAGGGAGAGGGTTCTGCAGGAGCTGCAAACAGCTGTTTTCACCTGGAATTTTTCTCCTGCTTTAGGAGATCTTTCGGGAGACCGATCGTAACCACTCAGGGACTATCGATGCCCATGAGATGAGGACAGCCCTCAAGAAGGCAGGTAAGGACCCATCCTGCAGGGAAGATCCTGAGACTGGGATGTGCTCATTGTAAATGTGCTTAATATGGTGCTGGTTGCTAATGACCATCAGTGGTAATTACCTTATGTTGGATGTCAGTGTGATAACAAAGATGTGTTGAGTACCTTCCTTATCTGGGGAGCAGGGAATGTTGCTGGACTCTTTAGACTTTTTCCAAGGACTGCCTGTCCTTTTTCCAAGGACAGCAATCACAGGACTGGGCTGTGAAGGGAATGGGTAGGAGAGGCAGTCCCTTCACTTTCCCTTCCTTTTTTTTTGCTGTGGTCCATGTGATGCATAGCTAAGTTAGTGCTGGAGCTCCAGGCCTATTTTTGGACCAGGGAGTGGGGTTCATCCTGTTGAGGATTTTCTAAAAGGAAACTGATTTGATGACCAGAATCCTCTAGAATCCTCTGAAGTGGGCAGCATCAGGCCAGAGTTAGCCCTGAGTTCTGTTGGAGATAGAACTGTGCCCCCCATTCCATCTATGACCCTGGCCCCTCCCTGCCCACAGGCTTCACCCTCAGTGACCAGGTCCAGCAGACCATCGCCATGCGATATGCATGCAGCAGACTCACCGTGGACTTTGACAGCTTCATTGCTTGTATGATCCGCCTGGAGACCCTCTTCAGTGAGTCACGCTCCCTTTAAGTGAAAGTGTTAGTGGCTCGGTCGTGTCTGACTCTTTGCGACCCCTTGGACTGGAGCCCACCATACTCCTCTGCCCATGGGATTTTTACGCAAACATACTGGAGTGGGTTGCCCATATCTTCTCCAGGGGTTCTTCTCAACTCAGGGATCAAACCTGAGTCTCCTACATTGCAGGCAGTTTCTTTACCATCTGATCCACCAAGGAAGCCCCCTCACCCCTACCCTGACCCATCCCACTTCTCCCGAGCTATAGGAAGGGGCAGGGGGCAGGGCCAGAAGGCAGAACCAGAAAGGCTTAGGTAATTGTGGCATCCCTGGGGGAGGGGCAGCAGAAACTGAAGGGGTTGAGGAAGCTGGCCATGCCCAAGGTGTTGCCTTCTCTGGGAGATTTTTGTGCACCCACTGTGTGCAGTCACTGCAACAAATGAACGCGTCCTGCAACGGTCCTTAAATGGCTTTAAGGACACAACTGAGTGAGTGAACACATTCACTGGCATCTGTTCACATCTATGGGAATCATACTGAGAGCAGGTATCACCTCCCAGAGAGGGAATAGGGGTCTCCTTCTGGGAGGCTGTGGATAGTCTTCTTCCCTCTTGGGCTTATGCTGTAATGCTGTGCTTAGCTCCTCAGTTGTGTCTGACTGGGAGGCTGTAGATAGTCTTCTTCCCTCTTGGGCTTATGCTGTAATGCTGTGCTTAGCTCCTCAGTTGTGTCTGACTCTGCAACCCCATGGACTATAGCCCACCAGGCTCCTCTGTCCTTGGGACTTTTCAGGCAAGAATACTGGAGTGGGTTGCTGTTTCCTCTTCCAGGGGATCTTCCTGATGCAGGAATCAAGCCTTCATCTCCTGCATTACAGGCAGATTCTTTACCCACCCAGCCATCGAGAAAGCCCCATGCTTATGCTAATATATCCTATTAAGGGAGGGAGTTTGGGGAAAGCTCAGGCAGCCAGAGGCGAAGCTTCGTATCTGGATTACCCACACATGGGGCAACCACCCCTGTTCCATGACCCCAGCCCCCACTCCTGTTGAAAGAATTGCAAGTTTCTAGAGCTCTGGGTGTGCAGATGGCAAAAGGAACTTCTCTGCTCCAACTGGAAGTTTGCCTAATTGGGCGAGTGGACATCTGCTGCCAAAAGCCCACTGCTCTGGGCACTGGACCCAGATCTAGCCTTCCGGGGTCCCTGAAGCCAGGTGGGAGCTGGAGAGGGTGTGGGAGATGGAGGGAGGGTGCCAGGTGGGTGTGGGGTGGGCGGAGGCAGCTCTCCGGCTGTTCCAAAGTCCAGGAGTGTCCTTATCTGACTTCATTCCTTCTCTGGCATTCTAGAACTGTTCAGACTTCTGGACAAGGACCAGAAGGGCATTGTCCAGCTCTCTCTGGCTGAGGTAAGTAGTTTTGGTAAACTGCTTGTTCGTGGTACTTGAAAATTCTTGGATGGTTTTGCTGCCAAGCGCTGTTTATTCGCACTGGCTTATCTTATTTCCTTGTGGAAACAATGCTTGTTCTGTGGCAGGCATTTCTGGGAGGAGTGTGATTGTCATCAATTAGATCTCAGATCATTTCAAGGATGCAAGCTCTTATTAATTTGGATGAAATTGGGGGTGGTGGGTACAGTTTAAAGCGCCTAACTTCTCGGGCAGAATGTCTTTGATTGACATATAGAAGGAAATCAGAAACGAAGAATTAAATTGCAGCAAGGCAGAGTAGATGCTGAAGGTCCAATACTTTGGCCACCTGATGCGAAGAGCCAGCTCATTGGAAAAGACCCTGGTGTGGGGAAAGATTGAGGACAGGAGGAGAAGGGGGCATCAGAGGATGAGACAGTTGGATGGCATCACTAACTCAATGGATGTGAATCCGAGCAAACTCTGGGAGTTGGTGATGGACAGGGAAGCCTGGCGTGCTGCAGTCCATGGGGTCAGAAAGAGTCGGACACAACTGAGTGAATGAACAGCAAGAGCAGATGCAAAAGAAACGGGTGTAAATTATTGTGTACGAGGCCCATAATATCTTACGCAGAGGCCACCGTGCCCTTCCCCTGTGGAGGGCCGCAGCCTATGCCGCGGGGCCTTTACTGGCCTGTGGGGATGCAGGTGTGGGCATGTCCCCAGGATTCCGGAGTGGGGCGTTGCCCTTGACCTGCTTCTCAGGCAGAAAAGCCAGAGCACCGGCTTATTCCTGGTCCTGCCTGGTTGTCTGGCTGCAACCTCTTCAGTTCTGCTCTAGAATGGCAGTGTTGCTGACCCNTCTTCTCCAGGGGTTCTTCTCAACTCAGGGATCAAACCTGAGTCTCCTACATTGCAGGCAGTTTCTTTACCATCTGATCCACCAAGGAATCCCCCTCACCCCTACCCTGACCCATCCCACTTCTCCCGAGCTATAGGAAGGGGCAGGGGGCAGGGCCAGAAGGCAGAACCAGAAAGGCTTAGGTAACTGTGGCATCCCTGGGGGAGGGGCAGCAGAAACTGAAGGGGTTGAGGAAGCTGGCCATGCCCAAGGTGTTGCCTTCTCTGGGAGATTTTTGTGCACCCATTGTGTGCAGTCACTGCAACAAATGAACGCGTCCTGCAACGGTCCTTAAATGGCTTTAAGGACACAACTGAGTGAGTGAACACATTCACTGGCATCTGTTCACATCTATGGGAATCATACTGAGAGCAGGTATCACCTCCCAGAGAGGGAATAGGGGTCTCCTTCTGGGAGGCTGTGGATAGTCTTCTTCCCTCTTGGGCTTATGCTGTAATGCTGTGCTTAGCTCCTCAGTTGTGTCTGACTCTGCAACCCCATGGACTATAGCCCACCAGGCTCCTCTGTCCTTGGGACTTTTCAGGCAAGAATACTGGAGTGGGTTGCTGTTTCCTCTTCCAGGGGATCTTCCTGACGCAGGAATCAAGCCTTCATCTCCTGCATTACAGGCAGATTCTTTACCCACCCAGCCATCGAGAAAGCCCCATGCTTATGCTAATATATCCTATTAAGGGAGGGAGTTTGGGGAAAGCTCAGGCAGCCAGAGGCGAAGCTTCGTATCTGGATTACCCACACATGGGGCAACCACCCCTGTTCCATGACCCCAGCCCCCACTCCTGTTGAAAGAATTGCAAGTTTCTAGAGCTCTGGGTGTGCAGATGGCAAAAGGAACTTCTCTGCTCCAACTGGAAGTTTGCCTAATTGGGCGAGTGGACATCTGCTGCCAAAAGCCCACTGCTCTGGGCACTGGACCCAGATCTAGCCTTCCGGGGTCCCTGAAGCCAGGTGGGAGCTGGAGAGGGTGTGGGAGATGGAGGGAGGGTGCCAGGTGGGTGTGGGGTGGGCCGAGGCAGCTCTCCGGCTGTTCCAAAGTCCAGGAGTGTCCTTATCTGACTTCATTCCTTCTCTGGCATTCTAGAACTGTTCAGACTTCTGGACAAGGACCAGAAGGGCATTGTCCAGCTCTCTCTGGCTGAGGTAAGTAGTTTTGGTAAACTGCTTGTTCGTGGTACTTGAAAATTCTTGGATGGTTTTGCTGCCAAGCGCTGTTTATTCGCACTGGCTTATCTTATTTCCTTGTGGAAACAATGCTTGTTCTGTGGCAGGCATTTCTGGGAGGAGTGTGATTGTCATCAATTAGATCTCAGATCATTTCAAGGATGCAAGCTCTTATTAATTTGGATGAAATTGGGGGTGGTGGGTACAGTTTAAAGCGCCTAACTTCTCGGGCAGAATGTCTTTGATTGACATATAGAAGGAAATCAGAAACGAAGAATTAAATTGCAGCAAGGCAGAGTAGATGCTGAAGGTCCAATACTTTGGCCACCTGATGCGAAGAGCCAGCTCATTGGAAAAGACCCTGGTGTGGGGAAAGATTGAGGACAGGAGGAGAAGGGGGCATCAGAGGATGAGACAGTTGGATGGCATCACTAACTCAATGGATGTGAATCCGAGCAAACTCTGGGAGTTGGTGATGGACAGGGAAGCCTGGCGTGCTGCAGTCCATGGGGTCAGAAAGAGTCGGACACAACTGAGTGAATGAACAGCAAGAGCAGATGCAAAAGAAACGGGTGTAAATTATTGTGTACGAGGCCCATAATATCTTACGCAGAGGCCACCGTGCCCTTCCCCTGTGGAGGGCCGCAGCCTATGCCGCGGGGCCTTTACTGGCCTGTGGGGATGCAGGTGTGGGCATGTCCCCAGGATTCCGGAGTGGGGCGTTGCCCTTGACCTGCTTCTCAGGCAGAAGAGCCAGAGCACCGGCTTATTCCTGGTCCTGCCTGGTTGTCTGGCTGCAACCTCTTCAGTTCTGCTCTAGAATGGCAGTGTTGCTGACCCCTTTCTGGTGATCTAGGGAAGGCCTTCCCAGAAGCACATTAGGCTCAATCGGGTTGAACCTGAAATTTTTGGAAGTCCTTGTGGGGCTAAGGGCTTCGCTGGTGGCTCAGAGGTTAAAGCGTCTGCCTGGAATGCACGAGACCCAGGTTCGATCCCTGGGTTGGGAAGATCCCCTGGAGAAGGAAATGGCAACCCACTCCAGTACTCTTGCCTGGAGAATCCCATGGACGGAGGAGCCTGGTAGGCTACAGTCCATGGGGTCGCAAAGAGTCAGACATGATTGAGCGGCTTTGCTTTGCTTTGTGGGCTTCACTTTGCTTTGCTTTGCTTTGCTTTGCTTTTTGGGGCTAAGCTTTTCCTAAGTCATATTTCCGTGGGGCTCTGGCTGGGGAGCAGTGACTTAGTGAAGGGCTTCCTTGCGTCCTCTCATGGAGTGAGGCACTTCCTGGGGAAGGAGCTAGAGCAGTCACACCCATGTGAAGCTGGAGAACATCTCTGGTGCAATCACACCAGCTCCCAGAGGACCCCTGAACTTACTTCTATCTCCTTCTTTTTCAGTGGCTGTGCTGTGTGTTGGTCTGACCCAGGGTTTTGGTCATCGGTGATGCTCCATGACAACCTGCCTGCATCTTTTCTCCCCTTCTTTGCAGTTTTGTGAACTTTTATCCTTAAGGGGGCATTCATTAATTTTTCATCTCTTTCTTGTTGTTTATTGTTTCCTGAAATCCTGGCCTGTCTCACCGGAGCAATCAGGGAGTCTGAGATCTCTTTCAACAGCATTTACGCTGGTCCCAGGGCACCATGGAGGGACAGAAATTGATTAAAGTTGTGGGCCAAAAGAGTTTCTGCCTTTCTCTATTGATACACAATCTGGGGGTTGCTCTGGGGTGTTCCTGCTTTAGGAAACAAGATGTCCGTGAGAAATGACGAATCATTTCTTGCAGCCCAAAGCTGCTGCAAGATGAGAAATGCGGGTGGATTTCTTGGAGAAAAGGCCTGCTACAGATTAAGCTGCCTCCAGGGACCACCTGCAGGAGAGGAGCTGCTCCCCACTCTTCTGAGATAGGTGCTGGGATGAGCCGCAAGGGGGAGGAGTTCTTTCTTCCCCACTTGCAGATGGAGAAATTGCTACATTGCAAGTCAGCATTGCCCAAGGGAAAGGAAAAGAAGGGAAAATTCTTGCTGCGGGGAGATGAGGTTCAGGTTAGTTTTGCTCACAGTGGAAGAGGAGGATCTTTGTTACTGGTAAGAAAATAGATGCTACAGCCCAGCGTCCTGATGGGCACTTGGGGACGGAGCTGACTCTCGCGCACTGAGTGTGGAAATGAAGTATAAAGGAAGATGAATGTCTTAGTCTATTTGGGCTGCGCTAGCAAATACCAGAGACCAGGTGGCTTATAAAACACAGACATTGATTTTCTCACAGTTCTGGAGGCTAGAAGCCTGAGACTGGTGCAGCACACTTAGGTTCTGGTGGGATCTCCTTCTGGGCTACAGACTGGGGACTTCTCATTGTGTCCTTACATGGCAAGAGCAGAGGGGAGGCAGGCTCTTGTAAGGGCACTAATCCTGATCCTGCGGACAGAGGAGCCTGGTGGGCTAGTAGTCCATGGGGTCACGAAGAGTCGGACATGACTGAGCTTCTAACACTTCAGTCCCATTCACGAGGGCCCCACCCTCATGATCTTACCTGCGCGCGTGTGTGTTTGTTAGCTGCTCAGTCGTGTCTGACCCTTTGTGACCCCATGGACGATAGCCTGCCATGCACCTCTGTCCATGGCATTCTCCAGGCAAGAATACTGCAGTGGATTGCCGTTCCCTTTTCCAGGGGATCTTCCTGACCCAGGGATTGAATCTGGGTCTCCTGCATTGCAGGCAGATTCTTTACAGTCTGAGCCACCAGGGAAACCCCGATCTTATTTAACTAACCCTAAGAGTCGGACACGACTGAGTGACTGAACTGGACTGAACTGAATTATAACCTACAGTCCGACATTCTAAAATGACCACAGTGTGGTGTGGGGTTTTAACATCTAAATTTGAAGGGGGCACAACCATTCAGTCCACTGCAGTGAGCTACTGGAGAGAAAACACATACTCACACCTTGGTCTCGGTAGCAGTCTGATTAAGGGTTAGTATTTGACCTCTATAAATGCAAATGGATGAATCTTCTTTATAGGAACATGACTTATAAGTATGGAGTAACATAAGTCAGATTTTTTTTAAAAAAAATGAAGTATAGTTGATTTACAAGATTGTATTAGTTCAGGTGTAAGGCAAAGTGATTCAATTATATATATATTTTTTCAAATTTTTTTATATTATAGGTTACAAGATATTAAATACAGTTTCCTGTACTATACAGTAAATCCTTATTGCTTATCTATTTTATGTAAAATAGTTTGTATCTGTTAACCCCAAACTCCTAATTTATCTCTCCTCATCACCCTTTCCCCTTTGGTAAGCATAAGTTTGTTATCTATGTCTGTGAGTCCATTTCTGTTTTGTATATTAATTCATTTATATTATTTTTTAAGATTCCACATAGAAGTGATATATAATATTTGTTCTTCTTTGTCTGACTTACTTCACTTAGTATGATATTAGGTCCATCATGTTACTGCAAATAGCATTATTTCATTGTTTTTTATGGCTGAGTAATATTCCATTGTATATATATATGCGTGTGTGTATACATATATATATATATATATATATAATACAGGTATATGTGTATATACCACATTTCCTTTATCCATTCATCTGTAGATGGAGACTTGGTTTGTATCTATGTCTTGACTATTGTAATCTTTTCAAGTTAGTGTTTCTATTTTTTTCTGGATATGCACCAAGGAGTGGAATTTCTAGATCACATGGTAGCTCTATTTTTGGTTCTTTAAGAAGACTTCATACTGTTTTCCATAGTGGCTGCACCAGTTTACATTCCTGCCAACAGTGTGGGAAGGTTCCCTTTTCTCCACACCCTCTCTAGCATTTATTGTTTGTAGACTTTTTGATGATGGCCATTCTGACTGACCACCGGTCAGCTTTACTACTGCCTTCAACTCTCCCAAGGCCCGGGGGGGAGTGGGGATAGGCCCTTAAGTGAAGGGGATNTTCCCTTTTCTCCACACCCTCTCTAGCATTTATTGTTTGTAGACTTTTTGATGATGGCCATTCTGACTGACCACCGGTCAGCTTTACTACTGCCTTCAACTCTCCCAAGGCCCGGGGGGGAGTGGGGATAGGCCCTTAAGTGAAGGGGATGCTAGGAGCTCTGGGACCTCACTTCTAGGGAGAGGCTTTGGGATGGCGCCCCTGCAGAGAAAGCTCAGTTCATTGGAGGGTGGAGAAGGAGCTCTAGTTGGTTGGCGGCCTGTGGGTCCCAGAAGGAAAGAGGTCCTTCCTCATCCAGTCAGAGGTGTGAGGGAGTGTTCATCACCAGAGCTGTCATCAGCAGGACCCAGGAGGTGTTATGTCCAAGTGCCCTAGGTTACCTGGAGATACCACCCAGCCTGCCCCATCAGCCCAACTGGTGTTAATCTGATGCTCACTGATCAGGTACAGGTTCCTGTCCTACCCTATTTAGAAATAAAGTGCTACCCTTTATAGCACAGGGAACTATATGCAATATCCTGTGATAAACCATAATGGAAAAGAATATGAAAAAGAATATATGCATGTATGACTAAATCACTTTGCTGTAAAGTAGAAATTAACCCAACATCATAAATCTACTATACTTCAATAAAATAAAAAAATATAAAGTGCTACAAAGCAATGCTAATATTTTACATATAGCATGGCTGCCTAAATGAAAAGTACTGTGTATAATCGACTTGCAACAGTTAGCTTTATTTTGAAGGCTTATAGGCTACTTTAGGGGATAGTTTGCTAACCAAAAACTTATATACTTTCAATACAAAATGGATTTGCTTTAGGAGTCTTGGGTCCCAGGTAAGGTTTATCCTGAAGACTTCTTACCAATACAGCCCATGAGGCCGGTTAAGGATCTTAACACCGCATAGCTTTCCTGTCAAACATTTGAGAGTTTGCTTCACACTCCTTTCTTTCCCCTGGATTAAGGCAGTGGAGCTGCTGCATTTTGGTGTGGCCTCTTCACCGCCCCAGGTGTGGCTGTGTCTCAGGAAAGCTCAGGCCCTCCTGAATGGTGGCTCCTGGGTGGATTCCCCAGGGAGGCTGCCCTGGCTTCCCGCACTCGCCACACGCTGTCGTATTAACGGTTTCACGGCTTCCCTGTTGCCATGGATGGTCCGTGAATGCAGAGTGTTCCCAGTTCGCCCAGAGCCTAGTACAGTGCCCATGCAGAATAGGTGCTCAGTGAATGAAAACCTTTCCTCTCCTTTGCAAATGAGGAGGCTCTGTAGCTTGGGTCCCACTTGGTTTTCCCAGTAGACACTGGGTTTGCACTGGTCCCTCACAACAATTTCCAGCAGCAGAAGCCCTAGGGGGACTGCTGATATTTGGATTAGAGCCAGCCTCTGTGGGTGGGTGAAGGGCTGGGGGACTGGGAAGAAGATATGTCCCATGGCGGCGGGGGAGGGGGGTTCCCTTGATGAGCTGCTCCCCGCCCTCCACATACAGACTCAGGGCAAGGAGCAGAGGGACCTGTTGCCACCAATGACATGGCCGCCTGCTGGGATTCATGCAAAGAATCTGTGGGGCTCTTGGGTCCCCCACTTTCTGGAAGGGGAGAGTGAAGTGGCTCAGTGGAGGCTCAAGATAGCCTGGGAGGCAGCTGTGGGGCTTGGGTGATCCTCCCTCCCTCCCTATCCATCCTCCCCCACCTACAGAGCCCTGTCACCTCTCAAAGGCAGAAGTTTGTTTCCTCATTAGTAAATGCAGAGACACACATGCCCCATGCAGCCCCCAGACTCAACTGAGACCCCGGGGAACAGGGAACCTGACGATGGGGTGGGAAGCGGTCAGGGTGTAGCAAATTTTCTGGGTAATGCCACACTAGCAAGGCATCTCTAGCAAGTCCCCTTTCCTGCGAGAGCTCAGGGCCTCACGTTATTAACTTTCTCCTCACATCACGTGCCCAGGTAAGGCTTTTGGTGGTTATGCACACTTGCAGAAGCCACGTTGAGCAGGGTTGGGAGAACCCGGCCAGGGGCCCTTCCCACCAAGGTCCTGATGGCATCGGCTCTCAGAGCATCCTGTGCATCCTGCCGCTGTAGCTCGTGGAGGCCCTCACCCTGCCCAGCGCTCCCGTCGCTCCTCTCCGCCTCCCTAACGCCAGCCGCTCCTCTGGGCTGGGGCAGCGGGGCCACGGAACAGAGTCCTCCCTTCCTTGGTCAGCTGTGCTCAACCTGCCGACCTAGGGCTGGCTTCTTTCCTCTCACCCCAAGCTTCAGGTCGTCTAGCCTCTCAGATGCCCAGCGTCTTTTCAGCTTTAGATGTCCCAGTTTCTCATCCTGTGATTGCTTCTGTTCTGGCTTCAGGACACAGCCACCCCCTGCACCAGCTGTTCTTCTCTATGCTTCTCCTATGGGGGGTGGGGGCCCATTTCCCAACTGTCATCTCCCTTCATACATGAACTGTTCCCTTTGATTGATGGGCTGGGTCAACCTAGAGAGTTCACATACTTGACAGCGGACAGTCAAGACCCTCTGCCCCAACGCCATTCTCTGCACTTCAGAGCAGTGTCCGGAAGGACCTCAGGAGGGGACACTTGCCTGCTTTGTTCTGTTCCTCAGCTCTGTGTTACAGGTGGGGCGATGGGAAGCCCATCTGTGTGATACAGACAAGGACGGAGACATGCATCCTGGATCCCACCTCCATCACTTCTGTCTGATCCACACCTGTCAGGTCTGTGAAATGGAAGCAGTGGTCACTTAACTGGGCTTCCCTGGTGGCTCAGAGGTAAAGAATCCACCTGCAACGCAGGAGACTTGAGTTCATTCCCCGAGTCGGGAAGATCCCCTGGAGGAGAGCATGACAACCCACTCCAGTATTCTTGCCTGGAGAATCCCATGACAGAGGAGCCTGGCGGGCTATAGTTCATAGGGTTGGATGAGTCAGACACAGCTGAGCACACGCACAGTCACTTACTAGTGGCAGCTGCATGGAGATAGAGGGCCCCTCAATGGGGGAAAGGGTGATGATTTGGAGTTTGCAAGTCATCAAGACAGGTGTCAGCTCCTTACAATTTTGGGAGGCCTGTGCTTGTTTCACCAGTTGATTAAACATAGGGCTCTATGGGGGATGGAAATAAGGCAGGAACGCTGTCCCACACTGACCTTCACGGAGTTATGAAGGTCTCATGAAGGCCAGTGATGCTTCTCCCAGCTCCCTTCTGTGCCTGGTGCAGAGCCAGGGGGGCAGGCATGTGAGGACACCTGGCAGTTTACTGCCTTCTGCTGAAACTTGCCTTTTCTTTTTGAAAAATTTTATATTCATCATATTCACATTCTTATATTTTATAAATTTATTTCTATTAAAATGATTTTATGTTATTATCCATTTATGTATTTTATGTTTATAAATTATTGATATATAAATATTAAGATACATAATAAATATCAACTGTATACTGAAGTCTCATGTATTATTCATTAGAGTGAATAATTTTTAATATTTTACCATATCTGTTTTATCGGTTTTTTACTGAAGAAGTTTTTGTTAATCACAGATTTCATGACCTTTCATCCTCTGCTATGCATCTCTAGCAAAGGACGTTGTTACACAACCACAATACTGTTATCCAACCTAACAAAATTAGCAATAATTCTCAGTCACATCTAATAACCAACCTATACCCACGTTTTCTTGATTGACTTTAAAATGTACTTTTACAGTTGGTTTATTTAAGTGGGAATTCAACCAAGGTCCTCATTTTACCAGTTTTGACCTACAGCAATGTTCCTTTTCTTTGAGGTCTTGAATGACTGATACATGGTTGCAGTTTTAGGAAAGAGCGAATCTGCAGGCTCTTGTTTCTCAGTCTAACTAAACCTCTTGCAGAGGGCCCATCCTCTCCAGCTTCCTCCCTCTCCCCAGGAGCAGGCAGGATGGTTTGTAGGGCCTGGGATCTCAGAAAAGGGCATCTAGTGTTCCCTGCACTGTGGCTGCCATCCAAGCACACCCAGTCTTGCAGGCGGCATCTCTTGCTGGTGGCCCTTTGGCTCCATGATCATCTAGGCAGGAACCTCCCTTCTGGGCCTTACCTGTGTTTTTGTTCAAGTTGTCACGTTCTCTGACCCCAAGGTTCAGCCAGTTTCCTAGAGTCCGTGCACCAAGGCACTCCTTTCAGCCAGTGGGTCTGGGCAGTACTTGTCCTGACCCCAAGGATACCAGGCTCTGGGCAGGCAATGGGTGGGCACTGTAGACCAGCAGTCTGCATCTGAGTATTCACAGAGGGGAATGGCTCTGTTAGTAAAATCACAGGAAAGCACATGGGAATTCTCTGGGGTTTAGAAGGCACGGTGATTCCATGTGGAGTGTAAGCCTTCAATTTCAGCTTGTTGAATTGAATCCAACAAGGAAGAGAAGATTAGGAGATGAGAGACATTATCTGGTGATGAAATTCAAGCCAGAATGTCCCTGTAGTCAGCCACTCTGTTTATGCTCTGGCAGGGGGGATTGGCAGGCAGCTCGTTCCAGACCCTCACAGACACTTAAGCGTGGGTTTGCAAGGTGGGCTTTCCTGGTGGGCAGGAGGGGCTTCTGTTTGGTCCCTAGGCCCCTCCTGGAGACCTGGAGTGGAATCCCCTCAGTCTTCTGAGGGCAGTGGGGTGGGCGCTCAGGAGGTGGAGCCACAGTCTTCAGTCACTCACTAATTCAATCAGTGACTGTCTAAAGCACCAACTACAAGCCAGGATCAGTGCTCACCTTGGGAGTTGTAGGGGGGTTGGGTGGGGGTGAAGTGAGGTGGGCAGTGCAAATACGAGTAACAGAGGTTTCTGCCTCCCAGAAGCTTACAAGCGAACGGGGGAGACAGATTCACACACAACTAACAACAATTTAAAACAGTGTAACATCACTGCTGGAAGAGGTACAGAAAAGTCAGGCCACAAGAGAAGAGAGGTCAGTGCTGTCTCAGGAGAGGGAGCAGGCTTCCTGCGAGATGGATAGGAACTGAGCAGCTAGGACTTCATTCATTCATTCATTCGGTAAATATTAAGCATAGCTATTTACTATTCTAGTATATATATATGTATATATGTACAGATATGTACACATATATGGCACTAGGTTGCTCAATTATGTCCGACTCTTTGTAAGCCCATGGACTGTAGCCCACCAGGATCCTCTGGTCATGGGATTCTCCAGGCAAGAATACTGGAATGGGTTGCCATTTCCTGCTCCAGTACATATATATACATATATATGTACATGTATATGTATATATATATATACACACACACTATTCTAGGTATATATAGTCAAAGCTATGGTTTTTCCAATAGTCATGTATGGATGTGAGAGTTGGACCATAAAGAAGGCTGTGCACTGAAGAATTGATGCTCCAGCTGTGGTGCTGGAGAAGACTCTGAGAGTCCCTTGGCCAGCAAGGAGATTAAACCAGTCAACCCTGAAGGAAATCAATCCTGAATATTTATTGAAAGGCTGATGCTGAAGCTGAAGTTCTAATCCTGTGACCACCTGATGTGAAGAGCTGATTCATTGGAAAAGACCCTGATGCTGGGAAAGATTGAGGGCAGAAGGAGAAGGGGACAACAGAGGATGAGATGGTTGATGGCATCACTGACAAGGACATGAGTTTAAGCAAGCTCTGGGGGAGAGTGAAGGACTGGGAAGCCAGGAGTGCTGCAGTTCATGGGGTCACGAAGAGTCGGACATGACTTAGCGACTGAACAACAAGAAATATTCTAGGTATTATGGAGGCACCTGTCAGTGAGAGGGAAAGGTGTTCCAGATGGAGGGAAAGGCATGAGAGAAGGGAACAGCATAGGAAAAGACAGCCTGTTTGGAGAGGCCTGGGCTCTTCTGGAAGATTCGGGGCTTTGCTATGACATTGAGGCCATCAGTGCATCCCCACAGGACCTCCTGGGCCAGAAAGCAGCCACCTTCCTTACTTATTCCTGTCTCCTGTGCCATGATCCTGCACGGGGTGGGGGGCACTTTGCCTTTCTACATCACAGGGAAAGAATTTCAGGCTATTCCCCAGAGAGGACAGGATTCTTGGCCTCCTGAGGTTCAATGGTGGGGTAACAGCCACTCCCTCTGCTCCCAGGACCAGAGGCACCCCCAGAGCTCTTTGGGCAGTGGAGAGCCACTCTCTGTAGCTGCTGTCCAGCACTGGCTCAGAGCACCTTGATGTACAGCCTGCCGTGGCCTCTGCAGCTGTGTTCTCACCACCCAGGGTGAAGATGAGAGGGCCAAGCCCCAGAAAGCCCCTGAAGGCGGCAAGAAACATTCCTCTGGAGCTGAAAGCAAGGACGAAGGAAGTGCAGCCAGCCTCCCACTTCCACCTGTACTCCTGAAACATTTACTACTAATTAATTTCTGAATTACACAACAATGCCCTCCTAATTACACAGGGGAAGCACTAGAAGCTATAAAGGGGTCATTATTTATTGCACAAGCGATTCTAATAGATGTTCTCCCAGAAATGAGAGAGAGAGGGGCAGGGTGGAGGAAGGAGGAGGGGGGTGAGGAGAGAGAGAGAGGTTGACTATGGATCAACTGAGACAGAAGGAACGCCTGGCTGGCAGGGTCCTCCTAGTCTCAGAGGCTGGCTGTCATCTGGAAGAGCAGAGTTGTCTGGGGAACCTCAACAACCCTTCGAGGAGACATGCAGACGTCTCTGCGCTTAGAAGGAAAGCTTCCTCGGGAGCCCTGCCAACTGTGCAAACACCAACACAGAAATGTAAATAATAACACGCAGACAGGATGCAAACATAATTATAGCTGAACATTATGAGGAGAGAGACTCACTGGGGACTGGCCACGTTTTCACGTCTGAGAGTCGCGTTTTGCATTGTGGTGATTAAAGCAGACCAATTTTTTTCCATTTTGTTTTTACTGCCACATGGATTTTTTTAAAATACTAGGTTGGATAGTACATTAAAACAAGTAAGTAGCTTTCTTTCATATTGTTTTGGAATAGATGGATTATCACATGTCTATTAGGCTCACCAAACTTACTGAGCTCCTACTGTTTGCAGGTGGCATGCTAGCTAGTGCGTTACACAAATAAGATAGGGCCCCTGGCTGCAGGTCTGTCCCTGTAGTCTAAGGAGAGAGACAGGTGTGAACACAAGTGGCTTCAGCATGAGCTGGAGGCAGGCACAGGGAGCCCGGAGGGCACCAGCTGCCTCCTGGGGTTTGGGCAAGTCTGTGCGGAACAGAGGAGAGTGTGAACTAGGAGTTCCCTCCACTCTTACCTGGACCGTGAGGGCCGGAGCTCTCCCGCTTAGCATCTGGCTTACAGGTAGAATGCCGGGTACAAAGGCTGTCAGCTACGAGGGGTCCTCCTGAGCGGTGGTTCTATCTGCCACAGTCCATCACGGGACAGAAATCACAGCAGTTATTTGAACAGAAAGAATTAAG
Organism: Oreotragus oreotragus; assembly: GCA_006410675.1. Classification (NCBI taxonomy): domain Eukaryota; kingdom Metazoa; phylum Chordata; class Mammalia; order Artiodactyla; family Bovidae; genus Oreotragus; species Oreotragus oreotragus. The sequence continues at coordinate 28,783 of SJYX01022420.1, forward strand.
CATAGCAAATTGTTACCTAGGTAGAAAGTTATAATTAGTAATTGAGTGGATAAGAGGAGGACGTAAAGGTACTGTGGAGTAACAGCTGCGAGTTATTAAAACATTGAAATTTAGAGACCCGCCCNACTCCTCTCCGCCTCCCTAACGCCAGCCGCTCCTCTGGGCTGGGGCAGCGGGGCCACGGAACAGAGTCCTCCCTTCCTTGGTCAGCTGTGGTCAACCTGCCGACCTAGGGCTGGCTTCTTTCCTCTCACCCCAAGCTTCAGGTCGTCTAGCCTCTCAGATGCCCAGCGTCTTTTCAGCTTTAGATGTCCCAGTTTCTCATCCTGTGATTGCTTCTGTTCTGGCTTCAGGACACAGCCACCCCCTGCACCAGCTGTTCTTCTCTATGCTTCTCCTATGGGGGGTGGGGGCCCATTTCCCAATTGTCATCTCCCTTCATACATGAACTGTTCCCTTTGATTGATGGGCTGGGTCAACCTAGAGAGTTCACATACTTGACAGCGGACAGTCAAGACCCTCTGCCCCAATGCCATTCTCTGCACTTCAGAGCAGTGTCCGGAAGGACCTCAGGAGGGGACACTTGCCTGCTTTGTTCTGTTCCTCAGCTCTGTGTTACAGGTGGGGCGATGGGAAGCCCATCTGTGTGATACAGACAAGGACGGAGACATGCATCCTGGATCCCACCTCCATCACTTCTGTCTGATCCACACCTGTCAGGTCTGTGAAATGGAAGCAGTGGTCACTTAACTGGGCTTCCCTGGTGGCTCAGAGGTAAAGAATCCACCTGCAACGCAGGAGACTTGAGTTCATTCCCCGAGTCGGGAAGATCCCCTGGAGGAGAGCATGACAACCCACTCCAGTATTCTTGCCTGGAGAATCCCATGACAGAGGAGCCTGGCGGGCTACAGTTCATAGGGTCGGATGAGTCAGACACAGCTGAGCACACGCACAGTCACTTACTAGTGGCAGCTGCATGGAGATAGAGGGCCCCTCAATGGGGGAAAGGGTGATGATTTGGAGTTTGCAAGTCATCAAGACAGGTGTCAGCTCCTTACAATTTTGGGAGGCCTGTGCTTGTTTCACCAGTTGATTAAACATAGGGCTCTATGGGGGATGGAAATAAGGCAGGAACGCTGTCCCACACTGACCTTCACGGAGTTATGAAGGTCTCATGAAGGCCAGTGATGCTTCTCCCAGCTCCCTTCTGTGCCTGGTGCAGAGCCAGGGGGGCAGGCATGTGAGGACACCTGGCAGTTTACTGCCTTCTGCTGAAACTTGCCTTTTCTTTTTGAAAAATTTTATATTCATCATATTCACATTCTTATATTTTATAAATTTATTTCTATTAAAATGATTTTATGTTATTATCCATTTATGTATTTTATGTTTATAAATTATTGATATATAAATATTAAGATACATAATAAATATCAACTGTATACTGAAGTCTCATGTATTATTCATTAGAGTGAATAATTTTTAATATTTTACCATATCTGTTTTATCGGTTTTTTACTGAAGAAGTTTTTGTTAATCACAGATTTCATGACCTTTCATCCTCTGCTATGCATCTCTAGCAAAGGACGTTGTTACACAACCACAATACTGTTATCCAACCTAACAAAATTAGCAATAATTCTCAGTCACATCTAATAACCAACCTATACCCACGTTTTCTTGATTGACTTTAAAATGTACTTTTACAGTTGGTTTATTTAAGTGGGAATTCAACCAAGGTCCTCATTTTACCAGTTTTGACCTACAGCAATGTTCCCTTTCTTTGAGGTCTTGAATGACTGATACATGGTTGCAGTTTTAGGAAAGAGCGAATCTGCAGGCTCTTGTTTCTCAGTCTAACTAAACCTCTTGCAGAGGGCCCATCCTCTCCAGCTTCCTCCCTCTCCCCAGGAGCAGGCAGGATGGTTTGTAGGGACTGGGATCTCAGAAAAGGGCATCTAGTGTTCCCTGCACTGTGGCTGCCATCCAAGCACACCCAGTCTTGCAGGCGGCATCTCTTGCTGGTGGCCCTTTGGCTCCACGATCNCTCCCTCTCCCCAGGAGCAGGCAGGATGGTTTGTAGGGACTGGGATCTCAGAAAAGGGCATCTAGTGTTCCCTGCACTGTGGCTGCCATCCAAGCACACCCAGTCTTGCAGGCGGCATCTCTTGCTGGTGGCCCTTTGGCTCCACGATCATCTAGGCAGGAACCTCCCTTCTGGGCCTTACCTGTGTTTTTGTTCAAGTTGTCACGTTCTCTGACCCCAAGGTTCAGCCAGTTTCCTAGAGTCCGTGCACCAAGGCACTCCTTTCAGCCAGTGGGTCTGGGCAGTACTTGTCCTGACCCCAAGGATACCAGGCTCTGGGCAGGCAATGGGTGGGCACTGTAGACCAGCAGTCTGCATCTGAGTATTCACAGAGGGGAATGGCTCTGTTAGTAAAATCACAGGAAAGCACATGGGAATTCTCTGGGGTTTAGAAGGCACGGTGATTCCATGTGGAGTGTAAGCCTTCAATTTCAGCTTGTTGAATTGAATCCAACAAGGAAGAGAAGATTAGGAGATGAGAGACATTATCTGGTGATGAAATTCAACCCAGAATGTCCCTGTAGTCAGCCACTCTGTTTATGCTCTGGCAGGGGGGATTGGCAGGCAGCTCGTTCCAGACCCTCACAGACACTTAAGCGTGGGTTTGCAAGGTGGGCTTTCCTGGTGGGCAGGAGGGGCTTCTGTTTGGTCCCTAGGCCCCTCCTGGAGACCTGGAGTGGAATCCCCTCAGTCTTCTGAGGGCAGTGGGGTGGGCGCTCAGGAGGTGGAGCCACAGTCTTCAGTCACTCACTAATTCAATCAGTGACTGTCTAAAGCACCAACTACAAGCCAGGATCAGTGCTCACCTTGGGAGTTGTAGGGGGGTTGGGTGGGGGTGAAGTGAGGTGGGCAGTGCAAATACGAGTAACAGAGGTTTCTGCCTCCCAGAAGCTTACAAGCGAACGGGGGAGACAGATTCACACACAACTAACAACAATTTAAAACAGTGTAACATCACTGCTGGAAGAGGTACAGAAAAGTCAGGCCACAAGAGAAGAGAGGTCAGTGCTGTCTCAGGAGAGGGAGCAGGCTTCCTGCGAGATGGATAGGAACTGAGCAGCTAGGACTTCATTCATTCATTCATTCGGTAAATATTAAGCATTGCTATTTACTATTCTAGTATATATATATGTATATATGTACAGATATGTACACATATATGGCACTAGGTTGCTCAATTATGTCCGACTCTTTGTAAGCCCATGGACTGTAGCCCACCAGGATCCTCTGGTCATGGGATTCTCCAGGCAAGAATACTGGAATGGGTTGCCATTTCCTGCTCCAGTACATATATATACATATATATGTACATGTATATGTATATATATATATACACACACACTATTCTAGGTATATATAGTCAAAGCTATGGTTTTTCCAATAGTCATGTATGGATGTGAGAGTTGGACCATAAAGAAGGCTGTGCACTGAAGAATTGATGCTCCAGCTGTGGTGCTGGAGAAGACTCTGAGAGTCCCTTGGCCAGCAAGGAGATTAAACCAGTCAACCCTGAAGGAAATCAATCCTGAATATTTATTGAAAGGCTGATGCTGAAGCTGAAGTTCTAATCCTGTGACCACCTGATGTGAAGAGCTGATTCATTGGANAGTGCTCCGATGAACACTGGGGTACATGTGTCTCTTTCAATTCTGATTTCCTCAATGTGTATGCCCAGCAGTGGGATTGCTGGGTTGTATGGCAGTTCTATTTCCAGTTTTCTAAGGAATCTCCACACTGTTCTCCCTAGTGGCTGTACTAGTTTGCATTCCCACCAACAGTCTAAGAGGGTTCCCTTTTCTCCACACCCTCTCTGGCATTTATGGTTTGTAGACTTTTTGACAGCAGCCATTCTGACCAGCTTGAGAAGGTACCTCACTGTGGTTTTGATTTGCATTTCTCTGATAATGAGTGATGTTCAGTATCTTTTCATGTGTTTGTTAGCCACCTGTATGTCTTCTTTGGAGAAATGTCTGTTTAGTAGTATACTGTATTGGTGTTTTTCTTTCTGGCTTACTTCACTCTGTATAATAGGCTCCAGTTTCATCCACCTCATTAGAACTGATTCAAATGTATTCTTCTTAATGGCTGAGTAATACTCCATTGTGTATATGTATCACGGCTTTCTTATCCATTCATCTGTTAATGGACATCTAGGTTACTTCCATGTCCTGGCTATTGTAAACAGTGCTGCGATGAACATTGGGGTACATGTGTCTCTTTCAAATCTGGTTTCCTTGGTGTGTATGCCCAGCAGTGGGATTGCTGGGTCATATTGCAATTATATTTCCAGTTTTTTAAGGACTCTCCACACTGTTCTCCATAGTGGCTGTACTAGTTTGCATTCCCACCAACAGTGTAAAAGGGTCCCCTTTTCTCCACACCCTCTCCAGCATTTATTGTTTGTAGATTTTTTGATAGCAGCCATTCTGACTGGCGTGAGATGGTACCTTATGGTGGTTTTTATTTGCGTTTCTCTGATAATGAGTGATGTTGAGCATCTTTTCATGTTTGTTAGCCATCTGTGTGTCTTCTTTGGAGAAATGTCTGTTTAGTTCTTTGGCCAGTTTTTTGATTGGGTCATTTATTTTTCTGGAATTGAGCTGCAGGAGCTGCTTGTATATTTTTGAGATTAATTCTTTGTCAGTTGCTTCATTTGTATTATTTTCTCCCATTCTGAAGGCTGTCTTTTCGCCTTGCTTATAGTTTCCTTTGTTGTGCAAAAGCTTTTAAGTTTAATTAGGTCCCATTTGTTTATTTTTGCTTTTATTTCCAGTATTCTGGAAGGTGGGTCATAGAGGATCCTGCTGTGGTTTATGTCAGAGAGTGTTTTGCCTATGTTTTCCTCTAGGAATTCTGTAGTTTCTGGCCTTATGTTTAGATCTTTAATCCATTTTGAGTTTATTTTTGTGTATGGTGTTAGAAAGTGTTCTAGTTTCATTCTTCTATGAGTGGTTGACCAGTTTTCCCAGCTTGACAGTTTGACCACGTGTAAAAGAGATTGTCTTTTCTCCATTGTATATTCTTGCCTCCTTTGTCAAATATAAGGTGTCCATAGGTGTCCTAGGTCCATAGGTGGATTTATCTCTGGGCTTTCTATCTTGTTCCATTGATCTATACTTCTGTGTTTGTGCCAGTACCATACTGTCTTGATGACTGTAGCTTTGTAGTATAGTCTGAAGATGAAAGAGAAAAACCTACAATCCATGGTCTTTTGATTAGAATCACTCACTTAGTGTCTGGACTTCCCAGGGATTAGGTTCTTTGTGTCTCACAGCAGAAGGAATTCAGCAAGGGGAAAAGTAATAGGCAAGAAGTAGATTTATTAATATAGAGTGCTTGTGAGAGATGCAGGCTGAAAGGTGAAGAGGCTCAGCCCTGAGGATTAAGTGAGCTAAATTTTTATAGTCAAAGGAAAGTTGGGGAGGGAGAAAAGATTGCCTTCTTCCTCATTGTTTGAGTAGATACCAAGCTGATATCACTAACTCCTTTATATCAGTCAGGAGAATGTCTGACCCTATGAGGTCAAACTAGGAGTGTCATAGCAATTATTCAAATCAGCAGAAGTGTGGTAACATTTTTTTTTTTTTCACTTAATGATCTGGGGCATATCTCATGCTTTATAGTTAAGCAAGCCTGCTTTGTTTTACAATGTACTGATAGTTTTCTGGAGTGATTGAATTACAGTGGTCTCCCAAAGTTCCCTAGGCTTCCTCTCTATTCTTAATCCCCTACTGGGACTTCTACAGCTACTTGTATGGCTATCTTATTCTATCCCTATCACTAAGATTATAGTCATTATTGAGTCCACCTTAAGGAAGTTGAAGATATTAAGAGGAGACAGGAAACATCAGAATTCAGGTAATCAGAATGAACATGAACTAGATTTTGAAAAAGAAAGTATTGGAGGCCAGCTTTAGGTTTGGACTCCATACACCAGAGAGGAGGACTAGTAACTCCAAAGCAATGAGGTTTTAAGAAAGCTTAGCAAGTTTTCACAACAGAAGCCCAGAGAAGCCTCTGTATAAGACAGCCACACTGGGTAGAGTGAATCATGTTGTTTAAGGAGGGGAAGGATGAGAGGGACAGGACCGTGAAAGTGGAGAGGCTAGCATAACTTTTTGGGTTCTGTAACAAAGACTCAAAAAATCATAGTGCCTTAAATAAGTTAAAATTTACTTTTTTCTCACATTAAAGGGTGGGTCAGTGATCTAAGGCAGCTCTAAAATCATTCTTTCTATCTGATCCTGCCAACTTTAACATATATGTTTCATCTTAGAACAGAGACAATATCTTCAGCTTTCACCATCCCATCCCATCCATCTTCATATTAAGGTCAGAACACCGAAGCTGAACACTTCATTTCCCTTTATGTGGCACTGGACAGAACTGAATCACATGACCACACCAATGCTGAAAACTCAGCCTCTATGAACCCATGCTGAATTGAATCTCAGAGACAGAGTTCTGATCAAAAAAGAAAAGAATAACTTTATTGCTTTGCCAGGCAAAGGGGGACACAGCAGGCTCGTGCCCCTCAAAACTGTGTCCCAACTAGGGGGATTTGGTGAGGAGTTTTCTAGCCATGATTCAAGGATGGGATTGTTGATAGGATCAGGGTATGTGCAGGACCTGCATCCCTTTAATCTGGCCTCAAATTAATCTGATGAATTGTGATTCTGGAAGTCACCAAACTGTGACCTGCTCTCTGGGATAAAGAGTACTTCATCAAGTAGTTAACATATTCCATTTGTTGGTGGTTTTAGTTCTAAAGAACTCAGAGATGTTGTTATGTGTATCCCTTGATGGGGAACCTGGACCCTGCCCCAAGGCTTCACTATTATTTCATGTCTGCTCCTCCCCTGTCTCTGCATCCCCCTCCCTTCCCTAATTAGCAACTGTGTGAATCTGCCCTTTGGAACTTCGGTAAGTTCATGGACGCTGGAGTTTATTCCCTACAAACAAGAAATGGGGAACACAGAAATGCTCTGGCCCAGAAGCCCCACAAGGTCCTACTTGGTTTCAGTTCCTCTGTAATAGGAAACCAGAAGCAGATAAATTATGTTCAATAATTAATGTTCAGTATTCTATCTTGTATGGAAATGATCTGGATATTCAGTAAATGTCCATCATTTAATTTAACTTTATTGTTGTTGTTCAGTTGCTAAGTTGTATCTGACTCTTTGTGATCCCATGGACTGCAGCAGGCCAGGCTCCTCTGTCCTCAATTATCTCCCAGAGTTTGCTCAAATTCATGTCCATTGAGTCAGTGATGCTATCTAACTATTTCATCCTCTGCTGCCCTCTTCTCCTTTTGCCTTCAATCTTCCCCAGCATCAGGGTCTTTTCCGATGAGTCAGCTCTTCACAACAGGTGGCCAAATTATTAGAGCTTCAGCAACAGTCCTTCCAATGAATATTCAAGGTTAATTTCCTTTAGGATTGACTGGCTTGATCTCCTTATTGTCCAAGGGACTCTCAAGAATATTCTCCAGCACTGCAGTTCAAAAGCATCAATACTTTGGTGCTCAACCTTCTTTATAATCCAGTTCTCACATCTATACATGACTACTAGAGAAACCATAGCTTTGACTATAGGGACCTAATTTAACTTAGCAAAATCCTAAAGTTTCAAGTTACCCAAAGATTTTGAAAGTTATTTATAAGTACATTTACCATAGAATATAATTATTTCACCTAATAACTCATCTTACATCTATTTAATTCATTGTTACCAATAATTATGACATGAAAATTTTATCATGCGAAGTTTTTTTTCTTGCTGACAAATTTTGTAAGAGGGATAAGATGAGATAACAGGTAGAATAAAAGTTTTATATTTAACGCAAATTACACTAAGACATGCCTATTTTAATTAAAACAAAAAATTTAAATTAGCTTTAATACTGAGCATTTTCCAGATCATGTAAACTAGAAAAGCATTTGGGTTAGTTATCATTATATTTATGAAAACTTTAGAAATATTTAATTTATAAACACTTAATCCTAAACCAGTTAAAAAGAGCTCTTTAGAAATTAGTTTTGGTGGTACCATCTAATGGTAGGAAAATGTTACAAATTTACAATATTCATATGTAGACACGTAGACATACAGGCAGACGCAAATAGAGATCTTATAGTTTTGTTACTGAAAACAATTCAGTCATGTAATGGGTACTGTAGTACAGAACTCACTAGTTTATAAAAGAATAGTGAATCCAGTTTTTGTTTGGGCAGTTGGAAAAGGTTAAATTTGTCTGTTCAAATGGCCAATTTTTTTAAACTAATATTTTCAAATAAGATTTTTTTAAGATTTCTTATTTGCCCAGTTTCCAAATATCTCCCTTTTCTTTTCCCCTCTTTGATGAGAGGTTTCTCCCCAAAGTTTGCATTGTAAATAATGGTTCTTGGTTCCTAGAGAAAATGGAGGTAGAAAATCTATAGTACAAAGTCACAGAGAAAGTATTCATGTTTTCTCCAAGATAGCATGATAGAGTTTGGAGGTATATTTGCTTCTATCAAAGGTCTAGTGTAATTTAAAATTTCAAGTTCAGGACAATTCTGTTTCTAACATCTCTATGTCAACAAGAATAGGGAAGCTTTGAGGATGGGCAGAAAGACAGGTTAACTTTAAACTACTTTCTAGAGCCACACTTCCAGCTTCCCAGAGAGTTTTCAAGACAAAGTCCATTGGTTCCTGTTCCCCCAAAGAACTGGATTACAGCCTGAATGATGAAGACGTTGAACTGCTCTTCCGTTGTGTCTTTCGCTCTGAGTGCATAGTTTTATTTTAACTTAGGAGAAAAGTTTTAAAAAAATTCCTATCAGGCTCTTAATATCAGCAATAGTCAGGAGTTCGGTTGGACTGGTGGCCTCCCATCCTGTATTATTCTTTAACTATGGTCCTTAGTTCAGCATTTGGCCAAAGAGTGAAACATATCTGAGGAGAATACCTGTAACCTTGGAAGAAGGATGGAGGGAATGGAAGAATTCTGCTCCTCAGCAAGCCCACCAAAAATTCGGATACTATTCCTTATAATTATGAAACTAGCAGGCCATACCATACAGGCAGAAAGAAAAGTTCAGTTTTTAACTCCTGGGACCCATAGTGTTGTGTCAGACCATGCCTTCTTAAAGGATATAAGTCAAGACCTTATCCGATATTATATTTCCACTAGTACTGAGTGGAAACCAACCAGTCTCCAGACTTTGAAAAGTGAAAAGTGAAGTCGCTCAGTCGTATCTGACTCTTTGCTACCCCATGGACTGTAGCCTACCAGGCTCCTCCATCCATGGAATTTTCCAGGCAAGAATACTGGAGTGGGTTACCATTTCCTTCTCCAGGAGATCTTGCACTCCACCAAATTTCCTGAATTTTTTT